>JAPYYS010000917.1:0-86898 GCA_030522525.1 Campopleginae sp. 14b
CGGGCGGGCAACGGGAATATGACACCGCGGGTGTTGTTGAGGAAAAGCGTTTCCGCACATATAAGCACGGAAGTGTTGTCGGCCTGGATAGGATGGGTCGAGGAAACGTCCGAGCGGAGAGTTTCTCATGGAGAGAGAATTATGAAAAGGGGCTTTCTCCATTGGAGAACGGGCGAGTGAGAGACGAAGCAGTTCCGCGATAATTCGTTTCTCGAGCGATAACCAATAATCGATATTACAAGGGAGAAGTATCGAGCGGAGGATCGAGAGAGAAGGATGAGTCTCGAGGCGATGAAGGATCGATGAAAGAGCGAGGGCAAAGAGGAAGAAGCAGGGCTCTCGTTCTTCGCAGCGTTGTACGGTACACGAGCGAACGAAGCCCGGGGGGCTTCGAGATATTTATTCTTTTCTATGTACTCCAATGGGGTGCGCACTCGTTACGTACTCGTTACGTTTTCGAGCGAGAAAATTGAGCCAAGATTTCATTTGGAGCGATGACCGTGAGATCTCTCGATCTCGGAGCAATCTAAAACTTTTATCCGTACAAAAATATTCTTAATCAGCAATGAAATGCTGCGGGAACCGTTACCCCGTTAATTGCGTATAAACGTCTAAAAGATCGATCATTATCAATAAATAATGAGCCAACGAAAAGTGGCTCGATAAAATTTCATAAAAAACTTAATATCCCAAGGAAACTCTTAACTAAATTCGTAATAAATGATTCCTCGATCGGTGGATGCTCTCCCGCGATCTACAACTTTCAATATTTCTCATCCACCTGTTTCCCCGACCTATTCCGAGCTCGGGAGTCCCGCGTCAAGTTTCCTTTCGACACACAACTCTTTATCCTCTCCTGCGCGTATATCCTCGCAGTGCACAGTCATAGCAACATGTACACGATCGGCGTTTCATCTCGCGCTTATTCCATTATCCTCGATTTCGCTCCACCTCTCATTCTCTCCGCGATTGCTAAACTGTGGGTCTATTCACTTGGCCGTTTTCCGTCAGGTAAAGCACCCTCAATAAAATATCAATGATATTCTCTTCGCTCAGCTACACAGCCCCATGTTGACTCTTGCAAATTTTATATATCAACCTATAATGTATATATATATATATATATATATAAGGTAAGATTTAACATTGTACCCTGGCTTAACGCTCATATATACTTGGCTTATTTACTGTATTATAATACGAGTATGCCATGCCAGATATAACGCTTGTTTATCGTTATTATATAGCAGGCTTCGAGAGGAGATTATACAGGAGGTTGTAAAATGATTACCTCGCGTAAGGAGAGTCCATGAATCGACAGGAGGCTCTTCAATCTTTATAAGCATTGGCAAAGATCTGAAAAGACTTAATCGGACGAATTTGATCCTTTAAATCGTGGGGTATACGCCCTTAAGTTGATAAGCGATCGATATCCCGTTTTTTCTTGACTCGTGTCGCCCGGACGCGAGAGCCCCTGGCCTAGCTCGTCTAGAAGCGAACAAGGGATGAACTAGCCTGCTCGACCAATGAGCCAACGATAGATAACTATCGTGCAACGATAGGTGCCTCTCTATGTAGACCGAACGCCATTTTAAGGCTCAACTTTATATCGGCCATGTGTACACAAGCATCCAAGCCTTTGAGCTGATATGAATTTTCGATAGGATGCGCGCAGCATCTCGCAACCCAACTCCTCGCGATCTAATATCGATTATTTACTTTTCGCCTTCTCTCCTCTCGGAAAATTATGATGAAACGTTTGTTACATCAATATTTTCAAGGCTGACGTACCGTAACCCTCGCGATCGTCCTCGCTCCACCTCTCGTTCGCATCTCCTCTACCATCTGGTAGCCCATGAATTATATATCATTTTGTCTACGAGATACTTTACTCGATACTATTAAAAAAAAAATTTCTCCATTTTTTCCTCCACCTTTTTACTCCTTTTCCTTATTTTTCATGTTCCCTAGCCCGAGATTTTCATCCAGATCATTTCAATCGCGATTAAACGATCTCTGAATGATCGGGATCCAGGCAAAGATCAACGAGATCGGTCCATTTCGGATGATCGATAAACCAGATTAAAATGATTTTCTTCAGATTTCCGAGGAAATTTCATAGCGTCGATCGATCTCGTGCTGATAAATCGATACAGAAAAAGCCTCGAATCATTTGAATAATGATAATTAATTTCTAAGCCATTTTATCCTTCCGCAGCATCCAGCACGCTCATCTCGATTTACTAACAAGATTATAGGAGCTCTGGAGTTGTGTGGCTCTTGGGAGCAGCATCTCGTAAATAAGGAAGAAGCAGCTTACGCCCTCTTCTCTTATGAACAAGACCCTCGTGCACTCTATTGGTTTCCACATGTTTTCCTGGACGCTTAATAAAAAAGTTATAACTCGAAGTCGAAGAATTACGTTCACAGGATTCCCCATTTTCCTCCATTACCAGAAGAAAACGCCAACTTTTTCAGTCCCCTTAATCGCTCCTTTTGCAATAATATTCCTCGGTGTGGTATTGCTCCGCGATGTCCTAATGAGCTTTCCCTGCGTCGCGGCCAGGAAAATGACGAGCTCGTAAAAGGCGCGACAGGAATGGACACAAAGCAATGGGACAGGGCAAACCATAACCATAGAAGGGCAAGTGGTAAGAGGGTCGCGACGACCCGAACCAGAATTTACTCGACTGGTGGTTGCTCCTTGGCCGGATGTTGAAGAAAAAAATAAAACTCGAGTAATCATGTTTACGAGTCGGCGGTGCGGGCCTGGTGACAATAACGCCGCGATGAGAGTGCGGCTTTGACAATCGGTACGAACTATACGTCGACTCTCACCGCGGCTGTGGCTCTGGAGCGCAGGACGAAAAGGACGAAAGGTAAATTTCCAATCCGGGAAGAAAATAATTTTTTTTTACAAATTTCGATAAAAAAATGTTTCTTTTCATTTGACGTTGCGATTCCTCGAAGAACTCGTGCCGAAACCTTGTCAAATTTTACGACACGATCGACCTCGCCGCCCAAGGATCCTCGGCAGTCCTTTCTACATTTTTACCTTTTTTTTTAGTCCCCACGAAAAAAAAAAACCGAGTCAAACGTCGCGACGACCTTCCCCGAACAACTTCCGCGTTTTCCGCGACGACCGCTCCGAGTTTTCACAGAAAACTCATGAAATACCCGATCGTCGCGTTCACCGCTCGACGCAATTTCGTGACACACTTCCGGACAGTCCTTGAGTCCTCGAGAGCCAACTTTTTGCCAGCCCTCCCGGCACGAGAGCCAACGAAGACCGAGGGAAATGAAGAACCTTCCGAAAATCATTTGCAACGCGGTGTTACGCGACTTGTCATCGTGAAACCGCAATCATTGTTATTGCGCGCCGCAATTGCAGTGTCGGCGCGGTGCTCTTTAACATAAGAATGCTCCTGCAACAATGTACACAGTGGCTCGGAAAGAGGTATGCATGGGGAATTCTATTCCAAGCGATTCTGACAGAAAATTTGACGTTTTTTCAGTCGAAAGCGAATTATCACGAACGTGAGACGTTTCAGGAAAAAAATAGCCACCGATCCGAATTGATTCGATGAGGAGGAACGAGAAAATCAATTTTTGGGCTCGGCAGAGGAGAGCAACGCCGAGAAATATTGAAAGGAGTATTCGCTTCGAGTCGAAATGTCCTGTACCAAAAAGGAAGGAGCTCTGAACGACGTGCGGCGATTGGCTGTGTCCGGACGGAGTGCAAATCCAAGAAAGATAAAATAAAATCTTGTACAGATAATTTGTGTACTACATAGTGAAGATCTATATCTCGTAATTTCGTAGAATATATGAAAGATTCCGATTGGGAATCGATCGAGAGAGAAAAATCATTCCTGTTGAGCACAAAACCACATTCTCCTTTTTTTTTCTTTTCATTTTTCTTTTTTTTGTTGCGTGATATATATTTTGCCATGGCCGTTAGCGAGCGTGTAACGAAAACCGCAATGGGAAAGCGGCCAAAGGATATCTCTCATTGGAATCGGACGATCGTATCGTCGCAAAATTTTCTCCCTCGTTTTTCCCTTTTTTATTGTCTCAAAGAGCGCACGACGCCACTTTTCGATGGAGATTAAACGAATAAACTGAGTCTGTCGCAACCGGAAGTCATCCTCGTAGAGCTGTGCAGGAGAGAGAGAGCGAGAAGAAAAAGGACATTGTGATCATAGGCTGACCACCGCGCGCACCGTTAATGACAATGGCGCACGCTAAATAGTTGGCAAATGCTCGACGTTTGTATACGAGAGTGGCAAGCACCGGATCGCCCAGCAGCGTTGTGTTCTACAATCTTTTTGTGTGCCCAATGAGAAGGGCGTAACTTTGACAAGTTCATGCGTTGCTCTGGGATGCTTCGAGCTCTTTCGCAACAGAGCCAATGATTTCTATAGACATTGGTGGCTCTGGGAGCTCGCTATGTCGCTCTATACATCCATCTCTACAGAGCAATCGCTCGGGCGCTATGCTTTCTACCTCGCGGATGCATTAGGGGACAATTTGCGACAATACGACGCGCTCTGGTTCGTTAACGGGCTCTACGAGCAAACGCCAACACAGCTATCAGCCCTCTTTCTCTCCATTTCATATATTCTCTCCATCATTCGTCCCAGCCGAGCTTTTATATACCGGAGCGTTGGCCCCTCTCTCCACGAGAGAATCCTCTTTGCTCCTTTGCGTCAGAGCGTGCCTCTCATCATTTTATAACGAGCGCCACTTTCGATCTACCAGCTTGGAGAACGGAAAAGGAGGTGGAAAACGATCTTCACGAGAGCGCAGACTCGATCCAGTAATCCAGATATTATACCCACTCGATAATATCTCTGATTTATGACAATCCGGTTTTTAAGCCCTTTCCTCCAATCACAGGCTCCATGTCTTCCCAAAGGCCTCGCACTATTTTTATCGCACAATTTGAGGCTCGTGTGTGTACGCATTCAAACAATCTTTTATGCATCGAGAATTCAAGATTTATTGTCCCACTTGGTCAGCCAGAATCTAAACCAACAGCAACTTTCACATCGAAATTTTTTTTCAATCCCAATTATCCATCCCATTTTTGTCTCGAATCAAACATTCACCTTATCGTAAACGATTTTATAGTCGGTGCTAAAAAAAATTGGCCCAGGACCATTCGAGGACCTGGGAGACACCAAGTGCATCGCGGTCAACAGTCGCTGCATGTGCACTTTGCAAAAATCCCATGCACTCTCGAATCCTCTGCTCGATCGCCTAATCCTGTGGATAGTCATTCAGCTTGACATACGCTGTGGAGTTAATAATTGACCGAGCCAGAAAAAAGATCCGTTTCATATTGAAAACTCAGCAAACTCCGGTCGTCGCAGATTTTCCTTTTTTTTTTTTTATAGAAAAAAAGCAAATCTTTCCATTTTTTTCAATGAAAAAATGGAAATTTATTTTTAAATTGCAAATTTTTCAATAATAATTTAATATTAATATAATATAATAATTTAATAATATTTTTTAATAATAATAATAATTGAAAAATTTATTTGAAAATGGTAAAAATCTTTGCATTTTTTTTTGTTATTAAAAAAAATCTTTCTATTTTTTTTCAATTAAAAGAAAAAATTTCGCATTTGGTCTCAGGCTGCGCGGACAATTAAAAACTTTTCCTCCGCGATATGAAGATACAGCTGGTAATTGGTTGCCTAATGATAATTCAGGATTAACGACAAGTTGAATAAATTCATTATTTTTATTCGTTATTTATGATACGCGTGAGGGGGAATGAAAATTTCTAGATGGAAAGTCAAGGTTCGAGGCTGCCATGTGTTTGTGCAAAAAGGACAGAGCTTGACGCGCCTGCGGGGATATACACGGAGGGAGCGAGGAGCAAGCACGCAAGCGACGCACGAAAGATCCTCCTTGCAAGGCAAGCAGAATAAAGAGGAGGAGGAAGAAAAGTGCTCGCACAGGTGACGATCTCGTTTGTGTTCTCGTGATAAACTGCAATCGCACGCCACAGACGATCCTCGCACCTTATGGGCTGCACGATTAAACTTTTCGTTTCATATAAAAGGAAACTACTTTGTGAAAAAGATTCCCACCAACTAGGTTATTTATTAAAGGACGAATCGTGCAAATCATAGAAAATTAACGACTTTGATAAAAATTGAAGAAAAAAAAATGAGAATTTATTTCTGATCGTATTTTTTCTTTCGATATAAATCATTTGAATTACTAGCGAGTTACGGCTCCCATTAGATAATTGCGAGAAAGCAATGATCTCTGAATTAATGCACAGCATCGATTAATCGTACGAGAGAATCGACGATCCCAAAAAAATCAAGAAAATACGATCGTAAATTCATTGAATATTAAGTAATGAGGCGAACGAATGTTGAAAATAAATTGAAATCCCATTATTTAGAGCCTTTTCTCTCATCGATTTATTCTTTTCCTCTGGATCATTTCTTAATGAAATAGAACACGAGAGAATGTGGAATAAATCGTAGCGATAAGTCCACGTAATAAATCATCATTTTTTCTCATCCATTTAATTATTCCCAGTGATTTGGTTTTTGCATTAAATTAAAATCGTCCCGAACGAATGGGGGAAAGAAATGATTCAATAATCCAAAGCAATTTTCTTCGGGGTCCTTTGCTTAATTGACAAAATTAACAAGAGAAAGATTTTCACGAATGAAAAATCATTTCGACGATAAATTTGTCGCGTTTAAATTGAAGAATTTTTATAAAAATATAAAAAATGCTCCCGATCGGTGAGGAAAATTGTTCCTGACATTTAGATGAGATCGTTGGCTTGTTTTTGTTTGGTCGGAATGTACAGTAAAGTAGCGTTTTCCAAGTGATAATTTGTCTGGGCATTTCACGATCGGATACGAAGTCTCTTTTCTTGCTTTTCGTAACTAGGCTGACTAGTTAGATCACGTAGTTGTATTATACGTGGGTCTTTGGCCGATGGGATGCGTGAGCGAGAGATCCTCAACGAGGCATCGAGTACTGCGTCATATGTAAGGCACACAGGGCAAAGGAAAAGTCCGTGGATGAGCCAGAGGCGATACACGTGCATCGGGATGCAGTATCAGCGGCAAATATATGGACACGCGTTACTCGACGCGGCTATATGCAGCAGGGAAAGCGAAAAGAGGGGATAAAAGGGAAGACAAAAGTGCTCCTTGCCGGTGCTGGAGCCCCGGGATCAACTCTCCGCGAGTTTGTCTTCTCTCTACCGGCTTCTCTCTTCCAGCATCTCTCCTTTATGTTCTCTCTTCTCTGCGCAAAGACTTCCTACCGGTCTATACGTATAAATCTGTCGTAATCCTTCAAACCGATATAACACTTTATCGAGGGATAAAATGGATTATTAATGCACGATCCTTCGATCCCAGAGACTCTCGTGTAACTGCGTCAGCGTCGGTATGAGCTGGACATTTTTCAAAACACTAAAGAATTTATTTCTGGAAAGGATTCAGAGTCAAATAACTCTCAACCTTGTTTTCCATTGTTTTTCCTCAATTAAACAAAATTCGAAAAAATCGAGAGCGTTCTCAGAGGAAGAGAAAAAATTGACTTTCCAATTTCTGGAAATATTTTTTTATTCCGAAAAAATCGTGGCCACCAAGGGGCACGAGGCCTCTTAAGGAAAAATAGAGGAACGAGCAGCTCTATCGTGTTATGGGACAGAGAGCATAGTAATTTATTTTAAACTACGAGACAGACAACACCGCCGCGACGAGTTTGGTACATGGGAGGCGACACGGGTGTTGTCTCGCGCTGGCCTCTCTCTCTCTCTCTCTCTCTCTCTCTCTCTCTCGTTCTCGGTTGCTCCTTGGATCCTCGTACGGATTGCACTTCCTGTTGGTTTATCATCGAACCCCGTTCGCTATTAATTGTCGCGATAAATCGCTCCTACTCGTGAATCTTTGTCCGGTGGATTAATCGACGCGTCGAGCCGCGAAGGAGCCCCGAGACTAACCAACTTACACACTGTTAAATCTGCTGCGAATGAGGAAATTTTTCGTTTTATTTTTCGCAACGAAAACAAAAAGAAAAAAACGGGAAAAAAAGCGAGCGAGGGGACGAGCGAAAAGGAAAATGTTGCTTTCTGCTCACGCTATGGAGAACGAAAAGACACGCGCGCACGCGACGCCATCTCTATGTACTCCGAGATGCTGCGGTTCAACGTAACGAACCAGAAATCCCTATTAATGGAGCTACACGCGTACATGCGTGTGCATATATTTATGAGCGAGCTCTCCGAGAGCCATACCGTGTGATAACTCTACTCCGATCTTTTCCTATCCAGTCTGCGTGAGACTGCAACACACATACTCCTCGATTGTAAATCATGCTAAGTAACGCCGCTCCGTTACCGCGAAAACGATTCGATTGGGCTCTCCCCCCTCTCCCCTTGTCCAATAATCTCGACACTCATTTTTGCCACTCCGGACATGAATTTTTACGCACGCTTATCAATTACTCTCCAGTCTGCATGCAGCCACTAACTTTATTAGCGATTAACGGCCGTTAAAAATTTTAGAGCTCGCGATAAATTGCCTCCTGGAGAGCGAACGCTTTTTTTTTTTAATTTATTTTTTTCTCCAATCACCAAAGACTGAATCTCCACGATTGCCCGAGTCAGGAGACAGAATGGACATTTTTTTTCCATTTTTTCACCCGAAAATTCGATCAAAACTCTCCGAAGGAAATTTTTTTGTTTTTTTCCCACTCTCAAAATGAAGACTTTATGGAAAATTACAGTTTGAAAGGATCAAGGGTTCGATAGCCTGGAGAATCCTGGCTCGAATATAAACGTTCCAAGGTCCGATAAGAAGAATACGCGGTGCAAAGTGCAACAGAACGAAATGTAAGATGCACTGGCTCTCTTCGTTTCTCTCACTGTCTCGAGAAAGCTCGTAATCCACTTCTACCTGAGGCACGGACCGAGTTATACATCATATCAGCATGTGAACATTGCAAAACAACACAGACACATAGATTTCTCTCTTCCTCTGGTTGGTTCGAAAAAAGAAAAGAAAAAAGGATATTAAATAAGCGCGAGGAGAGAGCAGGAGAGATTGCGAGGAGAAGGCGAGCGCGGAAGCCAGAGATTACAAGACAGAGGGGCGCCCCTGTCGTTATCAGGATAACTTATCAAACCGTTCGAAAGTGAGGGCAGTTATGCAAATAGAGCACTCACTGTATTTCATTTTTTTCCATGAGCCATGAACATTTTATTGAGTAACATTGGTGCGAATATGGACCAGGCGATAAAATAATAAAAATAATAAATTAAATGATGAAAAAATTAAAAAATAATATAAAAAAATGACGAGTCTCGCAAGTGAAAATTCTAGTTAGCTGGAGATTTTTTCCACCCGGAAACTTGCACATGTCAGGAAAAATATCGGAACGACTTTTCTGTGCATGAAAAAATAGAAATGGTGGGAATTACACGGCGCACGTCGATAAAATTACACTCATCCATGCGGCGATAACGATTACCTGAAGGTTACTTAGAAAATTGTAGGATACATTGTAGCAAAATGTACCGTACCTTCCCTCATTTTTTAACGCTCCAAAGGATGAAATTTTCCAAATGGTAAACATCGCGGAATATGAAGAACGTCACAGTGCTTCGAGAAGTCGCTCCATATGACAAACTATATTCGCTGTGGAAGCTTCCAGCCTCTGGAGCCACGAGTGCGAAAGATTTCACAAAAAAAAAAAAGAAAAAAAAAGCTTACGAGTAAATTTTTGATCGAAAAACGACGTTCAAATATTCCCCCAAATTGGGTGGATGTGAAGAAAAGAATCACTTCGAAGTTTCGATGCCTGGAATGCAACGAAATTGCATTTTTTCTTGACCAGAGTTCGATATTATTTTCCAATATTTCAAAAACTAAATCGACCCAATAAATTGTCATTATTTCAAAAATTCAATAAATAATTAATGGAAAAAGGATTTTTCGTTGAATCTCAACGTTGGAGATGTTTCTGCTCGTGTTGGGCGAGACCCTCACGACGAGACACAGAGCAGAAAGATTTTGCCCCAACGAAGAGGAACAAGAAGAAAGAGAATGAGGCAAAATAAGGCCGGAGGGGATTACGTGTACGTATGTGTAGTTACTCCAGTTGGAGGCACAATATAAACGAGGGCGAGACCCGAGGAGAGAATCTGCGAGAATCCCGGTAAATTTGCTCTCTCCGGTGTGCCTTCAAGTTCTTATATGCAAAGAGACCTATCCCGCAAGATCATCCCGATCATTCATCTCTCGTGCCTCTCTCTCTCTCGCGCTTTCGTTCTATCTCTCGCGTGGTAAAATCATCAGGATTATCGCATCCACGCTACTCAGATGAGATTACGATAGCACACGAGACTCTGCCCGATCTCTCTTTTCCTTCTTACCGATATACACGTAATTTTTCCCCCCCCCCCCCCTCTCGACCCCTCTACCGCCCTTCTCACTGGAGCTCTCTCGTAATCGTAGGATGTTCGTGATCGTTGCCCAACATCTTGTGAGTTAGCAGATTAATCGAATCAGACCACAATCTGAATAACATAGTTATCAGATTTTCCATTTTTATCGGGGGAGGATTATTAATTTATATGTAAGATTGAGCAAGCATTATCGAATCTCGAACGGAAATAAATAACCGAGAACGCTGCAGTAAAATCGGTAATCAATATTTATTGAATAAAATTCATTTATAGGCGGAAAAAAAAATGCTACGAATTGTTAATGAAAAATTCATAAAAAAATTTCATTGAATTAAAATTAAAATTAAATAAATAATAATGAATATTAATGAAAATAATCGAAATAAAAATTGTTCGTGGGCTCTGGAAAATTTGATGAATAAAAATTGGACTTGGAAAAAATGAGCACGCGACCTAATGGGTTTTGGTTAAAAAACTTGGGATAATTGTGAATTATTCGCGATTTATTAGACGGTTTTCCAGTTTCGGTATGAATTTATTGAAATATAAATGCCGAGAGTAAAAAGACCGGTGGCGCAAAACTGCAGCACGCGTCGTAAACCAGCTCAAGAAAGAGAGTGCGTTTCGAACAACAACAACAAAAAAACCAAAAAAAAGTCGTTGAAATGTTTCATTAAGAGAGGCAAATTTAATAACTGTAATTGACGAATTTAAATGTTGTTATCAAAATGAAAATTGCGAGACTTAAAGCCGCCCTTCTTTCTCGCCCTAGCACGAAGGATATAATAAATGCAAGAGCTCTCCGTTGGAGCATAAACACACAATAATTTCTGTACCGATATGTGTGCACGGGGAGAGGATAAATAAAGTAAATCGAACGTCATGAACGTTGCATATTGAAATCGCAATGACAAAACCGTGGGCGTTCGGGTCTCGATCCTCCATTCCTCTAAAAGGTTGTCGCGCGAGGGATTCTCCCGAGTTTTACACGCCGATACACTTGCCTCGGAGACTCTTTCTAAAGCAACCGGGAATGCTACGCGTTCTTGGGATTTTCTGATCGCACTGACGTGTCTTTCACTAATCCACAACACACAGTCCAATTCTCTCGCGGATGACGCGATAGGATCTCTAATTGTTCCGGTGCACGATATATTAAAAGAAAAACTTTTTATATATCTATATATACTCTCGACAATATTCCTCGGTACCTACTGGCCCACATACACGACTACTACGCCGCGGAGAGCAAAAGCGTACAGCGAGAGAAACGACACGATGTAATACCGAAATCCTTGCGCAGCAGAGATACAGCAGCGACAAAGTTGCATGCACTTTTTTCACACTCCGACGAGTTCCGAGCATTGTGGCTCATGCTCAGGCTACTCCGAGTATTTGAGCATTGTTTTCATTTCGTAATTACAGTGGTTAACCTTCAGAACCCGAGAGTCTCGCATGGGGCACCAAAACGAGAAAAAAAAAACAAAAAAGAGCATCGATTTTTAACAAATTTTGATGAAATTAAATGAATTAATTAATTAATTGAAAATTTATCAATTAAATTATAAATGTATTAATTGAAATTAATGAAATATAATTGAAAATTAATTAATTCGATTTAATTAAATTAAAAATTCATTAATTCAATTGAATTTAATTAGAAAGTAATTAATTCAATGAAATAAAATTAATTTCGATTAAAAATGAAATCGCAAGAAACTCGATTTCGTAAACGTTTGTGGACTTTATTTTGTTTCCCTTCCGGCAGGTGAATCAAAATCGTGTTAATTTTTATAGCTCTTTTTTTTTTTCGAGCTCGAGACTCGGGAGACGATGAAAAATGTGGCTGGGATTTAATTTAGTATTGGCACATATACATGTGGATATTTTATTGGCAAAGAGACGGAATCCAAACAATACAATTATTTATCCTCCTAGCGAGGTGTGTTTAAACACACATGCATATATATCAAAAAGAGCATTGCTGTGTTGTTCAGGTTGGGCGAGACCGAAGAGAGGAAAGGTCAGCTCGACGTATCGCTGCGGAAAAACGGATAGAACTTTCGTTTCACAATCGCAAACGAGCGCGCAACTGCTTTTGCGCGTTGTACTTTCTCGGTTCGTGTCTCTCGCTATCGAATCTCTCTCTTCCTCTCGAAAAATACGAGCTTATTTTTAATTCAAATTTTTTCGACATTTTTCGGACTAATTTTCGCCTAAAAATAGCAAAAAAAGATTTTTTTCTCGTTTTGATCGAGCGAAATTTCACTCGAGCCAGATTATACTTTCAGAGCTCACATGGAAATAATAATAAACAAGTAGACAGTGCGGCGTCGAGTGTGTATGTGACGGGCTTGTGATTTAAATAGACGCACGCAGGTTTTGTGAAATAGAAGCGAAAGCAGCAAGTGCTCGGCCCCTCGACACAATCGAGTCTCTGTCAAGCATAAACATCATTTCATATGGCACAAGTCGGTACAATTATAAGCGAGTGAGCGCGCCAATACTGATAAAGACATTATCTCTCATGCTCAATCTGCAACAAAGTTTTCGTAACAACTACGCAGCGCAACGACCTTCTCAAACGAATGATTAATTTGTTGGCCCAAACAAAAAAACCGGAATTTTAATCGCCGTTTTTTCCTCTTCCTGAGACACTCGAGTCCGTTGCGTAATCGAACGAATTTCACGGGATTACAATGACGACGTTGTCTCTTGGACATTTGCTTCGGTTCCGGATAAATCGAATGATCGCGAATACGAAAAAACGAAATATAAAAAAATCGACGCCCAGAAATTCATCCGGAAAAGATTTTTTCCAAACTTCCTTCTCGGAGCTTAATTAACCGAAAGAAATTGGAATAGTGCTCCGTTATCTGGATATCTCGTGCGACATACACGGCGAGCAGGGTTTAGCGTAAAAATAAAAAGAGTTGAAGGAAACGAGAGGGTTAGAGAAACGCGTTTTGCGTGGCACTTTCTCCTGGGACGGTAATTTTTAAGTGTGCTCCGTAAGTCCGGCACCTCGAAATCTCTTGATTTTCGATAAGCCAATCAAAAATGGATAACGATACTGAGAGCCTCGTAAATAGTAATTGCATTAGGAAAACAGAAAAAGAGAGAGAGGGAGAGAGCTTGTGTGCGCGCTGAAAAGTGAATGTCGTTTGGAAACTGGATCTGGTCTCGTCACGAAAGAATTTCCGTGATAACGCGTTGGGGCGGTCCACCGAGACATAGCAATACGTAAATATTGTGAATTAATAAATGTTATTGCTTATAGTTCCTAGTTGTAAGCTCAGGGTTTGATTTAAATGTCAACGGGATTTCACCGAGTGTTCGAATCAAAAGTAATACGCGGGTTAAAATTAAATCATATCGCGCGGATTATAAATCAGGAGGTAAAGAAAAAAAAAAGAAAGAAAATAGTTCATTAGATTATTCGAGTGGAGTAAAAAAAGAAAGGAACGGAAACGGAAAAAAGTGAAAGAAAAATCATTTGTGTGTTGATTCTGTCACCGGTGCACCTGCGAGCGTTCAATCATAATTAATAATCGCGACTGAGCTTCATGTATGTAAATATAAATGTATATTCTCGTAACAACATAAATGGCCACATATATGTAGCAACATGGGAGTAAATGTGTGTGGAGACTCGAATGGAGAAAACGCGAAATATTGGTTGTCTGGCCTCCCGGGGGGTAAACAAGAGTTGCCCACAGTTGTGCGATCGTTCATGCTGTCCGACAATACTAGTTTTCATATTCTTTTGATCTATGTTACGGGAGATCGAAACGGAGAGCCCGAGAGAGAGAGAGAGAGAGAGAGAGGGAGAGAGGGACACAGTGGCAAAGAGAGAAAAGAGATTGATATAGACAAAAAGATGGAAAGAGCCGAACGGAGATTAATAATTAGCAGTTTTCCAAGCCCGGAATTACTTCGGTTCGGTATAACGTCGAGGAGCATACCGGAGCAGTGTGGATGCGGAGACTGGTCCGGATGGAGCGAAGGAAAGAAAAGAGGAAAGCTTGAGCTGACTTAGGCGATCGAGAGTTGGCAAGCAAACGGGCTGAACGGGTTGGTTTTAACGAGCAAACTGGAGGACGCGTCGAGCCATTTTCTTCTAAACGCTATTCAGGCCTGGAGACTGGAGCATGGGCCCGGCACAAGTCGCAGAGCTTTTTAGTATGAGCACAAGAGCGTGTTGGGCTCTTGTGAATCCCGCAGAAGCCAAAAGAGGGAGAACGAGAGAGATAAATAAATAAAAAAGGAGAGAGAGAGAGAGAGAGAGAGAGATTTGTTGGGCGCGCGCACGAGTCTCCTCTCTTGGTACAGGCCAGGTCGGCCGGTCACGATGGCTCGAGTAATGATAGCCTGCTCTCAGCTTCATAATCAGTCCCCCATCTTAATTTATGTTTGCCCCTGCGCGGCGGTTCCCTCCTCTTCGTACGTCCATCCATCGCCCATTCGCCTTTCTTCTCTCATTCTCCCTTCGTGTATTGTAACAGTAGGTACTCTATTATACACACCAACACTAACACACATAACCATACATTTATGTATAAGAAATCTCGTAAGGTAAAGTAAAACGCGTTCTGGCTTATTCCTCTCGGTATATATCTCAGCGACTCTTCGCGATGCTGTAGGTACCTGTAAGTCTCTTTACTCTCGCTAATTTACCGTAATTCAACTTCACCAACTGTTCCACCCTTTCCTCTTTGCCGATAAACTCTCTGTATAAGTTTTTGTGCGTGGATATCGACCTCGTTGGCACGCAACTCCACCGAGAGCCCAAAGGCCTCATTTAAACGATTTCGAGTCTCGCTCGGTATCGTCAACGCGACGCTTCATCCATTTTTTGCTTCGTGCTTTTTTTTTTTCCAATCGATCTGATGCTCCGTAGTTCGGTGACGTCAGACGACTCGAATAAAAGGAATTCTTGGCCTCCTGCAGTCCTCGCTTTTCAGCGTCACGAGCCCCAGAACTTTAACACCTCGTGCTCTCTGAGAAAAGTTTTTTTTTTTATTATTTATTTTTCAACCTCTTATCCGATCTCACGCCCGTCACATTATTCGGAGCCCAGGACCACGAGGCAACCTGGTGACGTGCACATTCTCAATCGTCATACAACACGTTCTTTTCAATTCTACGTCGCGATGAACCTTCGAAGACGCGAACCGTCTGACACTTCGAGCAGTCGATGAAATGAGGGAAAAAAAATAATTGAAATTGGTCTGGAGATTCTAAACGGTGGAGTTTTTCAGTCGCGGAAATCTTCGAGTTTTTTTTTTTTTTTTTTTTTTTTTTTTTTTTTTTTTTTTTTTTTTTTTTTTTTTTTTTTTTTTTTTTTTTTTTTTTTTTTTTTTTTTTTTTTTAAATATTATGACGCTGCTTAATGAACGGTGTGTGCAGCGTGCTTTATCGACACACACTCTCGGCTCTCTGACTCGCACCTCCATTAATCGAACGCATGGATGATCACGAACCAGTTCGTAATCAGTTCAAGCGGAAAACTGGGACAGAGGGAATGCCCCGTGACGTGTTTGTTCGTCTCACGTGCTGTCTCGCGATGCCACGTGTGTGACAATCCTTCTTTCGTAAATATTGCCCACTTTTCACGGTCAATAACACCATCTCACCGAGACTTTTAATCTCATCGTCTTGAGCGATGAGATTTTAAACGATCGAATGAACAATTTAATTGATTCAAACGCAATTATCATTTTAATCACTCGAGAAAAATGATATTTCTACTCTTTTCTGCACCTTCGGGTTTTCTTGACCAATACAAAAAAAATAAACAACGATCGTGAGACGGCAATTGGAGCATCGCCGAGTTCGATCTACAAATAAGATTCGCACGAACGTTACATTATGGATCGTGATGAACTTTTGTAATTAGTACGCTGGACCGCTGTCCCCCGCACACGCGGAATCTCCCTGGTAACGACGATTTTTCAATAATTTTCTAAAAATCAAAAGGACGTAACAGCCTCGAGGAATTTTCATGAGAAAGAATGCGGTGGAGGTGCGTTTTATCAAAATCGATCAAATCAGGAATGTTGATCGCGCGAATTATCTTATTTAATGTCAATAATGAATGGTGGAGAAAAAATGAATGAAACGTGAGTAACAAACTGTGCAGGGAATCAAGAGTGCAGGAGAGAGTACGAATATATAACCGCGTGTATAATTATACGATGACGATGCGAGGAGCAACTCTAATTATCACTCCGTCCACACGATGTCAATGTGTGGCCAACCGCCGAGCCAACTCGCTCGTGTCATTGGCACGACGTGTTTTCTTTTTTCTTTTTTTTCAACAATCTGCATTAATGTTGCATTTTTTAAATGCAATCCTGTATTAGCCTCGATTTTTCCTATCAAACCCCCGTTCTGCACCGTCTATGTAGGTGAACGTTATCAAGATTTCGTTTCGTAATGTCGCTCGATCTTTTTAATAAGCTCGCAAGGACGCAGGAGCGCCCGATCTGACTCTCTCGCTATACACGTTAATCTTCGTACCTATGTTTCTCTCTCGGCATATAGAAATTAATTATTAATCATTATCGTATAACTGTCTACCAGACTGCTGCACCAAAGCAACCGGTGACAACGTCCGACGTTTCGAAACTCAATGGATATCGCCTTTTTTAATTACACCAATTAACAATCATTTTATCAATTTTATTCATTATCATTTCACTAGAAAATATTCAAATATTTCGAACTCGATGAGACGTTACAAATTCTTGGATTTCATGCACTTTAGGAAATTAATCTTGGAACCATACTTTTTAGGGGTAAAATATCCTGGGCAATCGATTGCAATGATTTTGAAAATTGAAAAATGAAATTTTAGTGTCGAAAAATGGCGAAATCGAAGAAAAGAATTTTGAAAACCTGTTACACTTGAAATTTTCGTCGACCCAAATTTGCACCGGTGCGAGGTGTCTACGGGTTAACGATTCAGAGCGAAAATATCTTGGAGAATGTCACGCCAATCGCTGCTTTTTCGTTCGATGCTCATAAAAGTTTAAACTGTTTCTTAAGAGCGTTTTAACTTTTTCTTCTTTCTATATCTGGAATTGTTTGTTGTTGATAAATATTTAATCAAAATGAGCATCACAATGTTAACGACTCGAAAATGTCTTATTTTTATATCGCAAGGAAATGCATAAAAATTATTGGAGTATTCGCGTGTTGAGGGGAGCGTTTTGTTTTATTTTTTCTTCGGCTTTATTTTTTTGATGCTCTGGCCGAGGGTCTTGTTGAATTTATCGTTGTACACAGGAGCTCGTAAACGATCGTTCACCGAGTCTCTGTACGGGCGAATAGAACGCGATGGTCTATGTACGTTGGCGTGTGTTAGTAAATCGCATCTTGCAGATTTGTTGGAGTGAGTTTGTGTGTGCGAAGTGGACATATGGATTAATCGTTGGCTGACAAGCGGATGGTCGCAATTCAGGCTCATTAATCCTGAAAATTCAATTTGTTACGACCTTCTGTAAGACAAGAGTTGGGATATGTGTGCACGAGGAGGTAAGAGAATCGAGTGTAACGAGAACTCATTAGCTGATCAGCGGTCCGTGAGGCTGAAAATCGATCACACGAACCTACGATCACCGGACTCGATTATCTCTGTATATCTATACGACCCCTTAATAGTTCGCATCTATGTTTTGTTTCATAAGACTCCGCCAGATCGACGACCATATTCTTCGACACTTTGAGACCGACGCCGGAGGTTTCAACAACCCATGCGAAATACGGTAGTCCGTGAAAATTTCGATCTTTTATCTTTACCAATTCCGAGGGATGAAAAAATTCCGGGAGGAGAAGATTTGATAGATTTTTGCAAATTTTGATCAAATTCTCGATCGAAATGAAAATTTCCATCGAGAATTTTGAGATTTCTTCGAAAATTTTGAGTTTTGATTGAAAACTTTGAATTTTGATCGAAAATTGTGAGTTTTTATCGAAAACTTTGAATTTTGATCGAAAATTTTGAATTTCGAAATAATATCGAAGAAAAATTCTAAATTATTATCAATTTTCATATTTTAATCTATAAGAAAATAAAAAATATAGGAATTTCATGAGCTGGTCCAAATTCCCACCGATCCCGTAGTAACGAACAGCCGCGAAGGTACCGCGGGGACGTTTCTCGAGCCACACAACGATTAGTCCGGTTGACACAATCTCGTATAACGTACAGCTCTCGAGAAAGCTTATAAAAAGGAATGCGAGTAAGAGTCATTTGGATTGGTCGAGAGTCGAGAAGAAGGCGGTGATTGACGGATCGTTTTACAGGGACACACACACGCACATGTATATATCTATATATGTATATATCGCGCGAGAGCGATGGACACTCGATATTGATGAAAAAAAAAAAAAAATCATAATTAACTCCGCGACGACGAATCAATTAGTGGAAATGCAGCCAAAAGCTGTAACATTAATACGAAAAAAATTGGCCAAGATGCGATGGCAAGAAAAACCTGAAAATCCCGACGAATCGCGATTTCCGATACCAATTTCCATCCCTCAGGAGGATCGATAAAAATAGATGGATATTTCGTGAAGAAATTCATTCGAAACGGTGAGCAGTAATAAAAATGAAGCCCCGCATAAAAAGCGTCGTTTCCGTTTGGCAAAAAAGTTAAGAAAAATCGATTAAAAATGAATGGCAATAAAATAGTTAAATATATATAAATATAAAATGTTATAGAGAGGTCTAACGATTTTGTCTCGATGATAGGTATGCAACGGACTGCGATAATACCGTTGCAGCTTCGAGAACGAGCCACACCCTTCGCGAACACACAGCTGTGCTCCGCACTATATTCCCCAGCATATATTATATATATATATATATATATATGTATATAAATCTTATTTATATACATGTATAGATATTACATAATATGCGTATATGTATATAGAGGAATAATATACGCATCGAGAGTCGTACAGGATAGGTTACATATACGCTGTATGTATCTCCGAGTCGTCGGGGCATATGCACGCGGAAGAGGTTGCTCACCAATATATATAAATACACATATATCCATACAATTATATAAATACAGATATTTGTACGGATATTGTACGGCCGACACGTTACCGTCCATCTCGCACCATATCTATATCATATATATGTGTTTGTTACACATTTATTTGTATGTATGTATATTATTGGCGTGAGGAAACGCCGCATGGCATTCAGACGCTACGCGCCGCGGGTACATCCTCCCAGGGCTTCCCGCCCTGGCTGCCCGCCGGACACGACAGCGAAAATAATTCGTGGGGAAAAATAATTTGACGAAAATGAGAGTTTGCCGAATTTTTGCAAATTTTTATCATTTATTCAGCGAATTTTGGCTTTTTATTTTGTTTTTGCTATTTATTCGGGGGGGGGCTTGAGAAATCGAGAGTATTTTTTAAATGATCAAGGCGTCCCGCCCCGGCTGCCCGCACACGATGGCAAAAATAATTCGCGAGGAAAAATCATGGGGAAGAAAAATTTAACGAAAATGAGAGTTTGTCGAATTTTTGGAAATTTGTATCGTTTATTCCGAGAATTTTGACATTTTATTTTGTTTGCTATTAATTTTCGATCGATTGACATGTTCGGAGATAACTCTGAGTCGTTTCGGAACATTTTTTAAATGTTACCTACCGATGCCCCTTGGACGTGGCCAGAGATGAGATACAAATGGATAGGGCAGGTGATGCTTGAATCGGAATCCCTCCGAGAGGAACGCTCCAATCAATACGGTTTCTGTTTCTTTAAGGTACTTGTATCCGACGTATTTTCTAGTATTGAAAAACGAAGAGAAGGTCCGAAGTATGGTCAAGCTGTTGCGAATAAACTTATCCGAGCGTTTCATCGACGATGCGCGCGCGGCACGCATAGTATATAAAACGTACGACACAAGAGATGTAGAATCTCGAGTGTATGTATTTATATATCTTTAAGGGATCACCGAGTTGCCTACCGCGATTCCGAGGCTCCGAGACAACCAACGAGATTCTCAATTCTCCGTCTATGTCACGCGGCACTTGCGTCGGGATGTGCAGGTGAAATGAAGCTCCGTCTATCGATGCATTTATATTCGTACGTAGATAAGACTTGGCACGTGAAAAAAAAAAAAAAAAAAAAAAAAAAAAAAAAAACAAAAAAAAAAAAAAAAAAAAAAAAAAAAAAATATAGCCGGAAGGATCGAATTCATTAAAATTCATAATTTATGATCCTTGAGGATTTTTTAATCGATCCAAATCGAAGCCCGATCGATTGCGCTTCGATCCTCCAAAAGATCCTTCGCTATTGATTAACGTTTGCGGAATAAATTCTTTGCCTATTTCTCAAATTGATTACCTCGGTATGTCAAGAAAAAATTAATCGCGATAGATGCAAAAAACAAAAAAAAATTATTTTTCCTGAACCAACGCTTCCTATTCGATAGATCGTTTCCATTAATTAATAAACGAATCTCGTGCTCCAACGCTACAGAGTCTACGAGGCTCCGTTGAGCACGCAGCGGACTCATATCGAGGAAACAAGAGACGATCACTCATCGTCGACGTTATTACGAAAATTAGCCACGTAATTCTTGAGCAATTGACGATCCGCTATTTTCGCTTTACTCCAAATTTTTGTTTCCTCACTCAATTGGCTTTATTATTCATCGAGTTATCTTCCGTCTGCCTCGATCGCACGAGCGTAATATTCAATCGGATCGTTAATTCCGCTCAGTCTCTTCCAGCCCGCAGACACGGCCCACGATATATTTACCTGCACCAGATATCGGTGCAGCGAGCGGCCACTGGGTTCACGGATATCCACACGAGAATATAAAGCGAGCAGACCCTGAACTACTAACTCGTGTGTGTGCTCGAACCCGCACAAATACGACTCTCGACCTTTACACGCAAATATCGAAGCTCCAAATTCATCGTACGTGCCCATTTTCTATAAATGTTTTTATACACACTCGAGCAAATTATAATTCCCTCCCTCTGGCTTGTCATTGAAAAAGGCTTGTCATCGACCACTACGACGAGGAACTCACGCTCATTATTTAACAATACAAATAACCCGAACACTAGTTTGTATCCCGACGGCCCGCGGTCCATTCATTTTTTAAAAATAACCAGAGACAGAACATCAACAAGGACCCAATCCGTCCCAATTCATTACGATTTATGCGGCGATAGATAATAATAATTCAATTACCCAAAACACCTTTTTTTCAAATTCGTGCACTGTTTGGATTTGAAAATAAACTTTTCTGCATCATTTCGCTTCTTGAAGCTCCGATATTTGTTTCGATTTGATTTTGTTTGGGTCTGTTTGGGTTTGTTTCAAAATTACTTCCTCGATAGACATGAATGTTTCAATGTTATTCTTTACCCAAATCCCCCACAACAGACGAAATTCCGATGCACTTTCGAGACGTATTTGTCCGGCCATTTAAAAACTGCCAAGTCGTTGAAAAAAAATGAAAGCCCACACATTTAATGGAAATTGAAGGAAAAAATGAACGGGTTTTATGATACAAAATAATGGCGAATCGATAATATAAATCGGTTGCCTTGAATGCGTTAATAAAATCGTTAATGCCTCATATTTTATTTGATATCTTGAATTTAATGAAATATTTATTCACCATCATATAGTCTCTCGAGTATTTTTTCAATTTTTTGGAAATGGATATATTCGCATCATGCAAGAAATGCATTTTAGTGTTGACTCGGTCCAAATCGCGGCATAAGAGCTCAGCGCAGTTTCCTCGCGTGCGCGGGCGTGGTACTCCTGATGGCTTCTGGCTGAGCGATATAATATGTACCGTTTCTTGCTTCGTGCACGGTGGACCGGCTTACCAAGTTGCTACGATGTCGAACTCA
The DNA here is from genome assembly GCA_030522525.1 of Campopleginae sp. 14b. Lineage (NCBI taxonomy): Eukaryota > Metazoa > Arthropoda > Insecta > Hymenoptera > Ichneumonidae > Campopleginae sp. 14b. The sequence goes on from JAPYYS010000917.1 coordinate 22,370, forward strand.
ATTCACTCGTTATAAATACCCGCTACATATAAATATAACTTATTGCCTTCTTTATGTTAAATTTAAATAACATGCAAGTGCAGGCTTCGTAAATTTGCATATTGGCAAATTCGATTATTTTGAGGGCGTCAATGACTGCGAGAAAACTCAATAAATTCAATTCCTTATAAATCGAATAATTTTTAAATTTTTACCAATTTTCAAAAAAATCAAAAATCAATAGGAGCGAAGATTTATAAAAAATTTGATTTTCAATCGCGATATGAAAAATTCGTGTCAATTCAATTTAAAAATGAAAAAAAAAAAAAAAGACAAAACTGTGCGTACGGAGTTGGCAAGGTTGGAATGCACCGAAAAATATTGATTTTTAGCAACGATTTATTTAATTTTTAAAATGATCAACATTTTTCGAGCCGATAAATTTTTTTGGGCGCAAAATCGATCGTTTTATCGTGAGAATAAAATAGTTAATGAAAATAATGAGATTTTACCAATGGAAAAAAAAAATTAACGTTTGTATCGTGCGTGCTATGAGCTCCTGGTATTTGCAGCTCCCCCGAGACCTATGTCCACGTGTGACGAGACAAAGCGATAAAATAACGTGCGTGAATAATGATCGTGAGGTTGGGAAGCGACGAGATTATGAAATCCGACACAAAGAAAGGCAAAAAGTGGATGATCTCGAGGATAAACGAGAAGGACCGATATTTGAGATAAAACGATCGGAGTTGAGTCGCTTTGATTGTCAGATGGAAAGGCTGGAAGGTACGATATTAATAACCGGTAATAAGCATCAGCGAGCTTGCTTCTCAGGGTGCGAAGGTCCATGGTGGATGAAAAAACGAAGAGATGGAAAAGATAAGGCGATGCGTACTCAGCTGGCATCGAGTTCATAGCGTGTTTTCGATACATACGTATGTTTTATACGTTTCCAAGTGTATGTTGGAGAGAACGGGAGTGGCAAATCTTTGGCGAAGGGCGCGAGAAGCCCCGAGGATTAAAAAATGAAAAGTTACCGAGAGAAATGGGAGAAGTCTGATAAATATACATATAGATATGTGGATGTGCGTTGTATACGAGAAAGTACGTATGTAAGGCCGCGAGGCTTGGGTCTATACTGTTAAAACTCGTCTCGCACATGTGCGAGGCCAGTTAGGCGATCTCGTGAACTAAACGAGATATTCTTGACAGATTCTCATCGTCCGAGCTGACGTAAACAATTTGCGAATGTAAATACCTGTTGAATATTGAGCTCCGGTGTGGGGCAGACAACTCGCCAACTCCAACTACGAATCCAAACGAGAAAACGCTTTCGCACATGTCCCTTTTTTTTAAATAAATAAATACGTACGATATCAATATATATCTTGTGCCATGCCTATGACCCAAAAGGTCGCTTCACACCTCGCTAAATGGCGTCTACTTAGCCTTTGCAATTCTCATTTAAGATTCGCTGCATTATACACGTGTGTACTCATAAAACGACAACGAAACATCGATCTACGTTTCAGACGACTCGTCCAGTTTTTTTTACGAGAATTCGTGATAAAAAAGGAGGAAAAATCTCTAGTGAAAATATTGTATACAATTTCCATACAATTTCCATAGACTTGAGATTTCTATAGATTTGGGAAAAAATTCTTGATGCGATAATTTCGATAAATTGCGTCGCACATTTACGATGCTCTATTTTTAATTACTCGATGCCGGATGCAGCCAAATGTCAATGATCAAATTTCAAAATAAGAAATAAAAGATGAGAGTAATGTGAAAAGTTGTCTATATTGGTTGGTATTAAATATGCACCTCGCGAAACAACGCTGCAGATACTCGAAGTGCATTTCCTCGGCGATGCACTCTTTGGAGCGTATGCTGGACGAGAGGAGAGCAGAGAGGGAGCCAAGCTTGTTGTAAAATACACTTGGCACGTATCGCACGCGTACCAAGTTCGTGGGAATTTTCTTCACAAAAGCCCCACCTGGCAAAAGAATACTCGGAATACATGTGTCTATGCGATACGTGTGTGTTTTTATATCTGCATTAATATGTCTACAGACACGTAATTGTACGGTGCATTGGGCTGACCGCGATTTTCACTTTCGCGACATACGAGAATTGTTCATTCTTTTCGAGAATCATATCGATTAAGCGTGTGATTAGCAAATGATCGTCGAACGATTATACAGCGAAGAATATGGGCTCGAGTTTATATCCTCTCGCAATTAGCCCGAGGGCATTTTCCTTTTAATTTGTACGTGGAATCTAGTCCAGCGATTATTTTCATAAGAATCGACCATTTTATTCCAAAATTTGATGAAAATATTTAAATAATTTGTTTTTTTTTTTGTTATCAAACTCATTGGCAAAAAAATGGCAACGCGTTCGCAACTGATGAATCATCTAAAATAGCTTTCTAATTGAATTTCATGCACGAACATATTTCGAGTCTTATTTTCATTGCAAAAAGATTTGATAACGTAACGAGGGTGATTAATCGTTTAGATTTATGTTTACTATGATAAGGATTATATTTTTATTGACCAGGCACGATAAATCGGTTGGGATGAGACTAATGCAACGTCTATTTGCTATCAGGATCTTTATTATCAGCGTAAACGATTATTTTCATAATGATTTTGCTACCGATCGGAATATCCACCTTGGCTATACGGAGTTGGCTTTCGCGGGCTTGCCCCGTTATAACGCTTATAATTATCACGGTTGACCATTATAACGGCTCGCGGTCTCGCCTCTCACGCATGCACACGATAAAAGCCACGCTCGCTTTGCCCTCCGCTCGCAGAGACAGAGACTCCAAACGCTCTAAACTCACCACACACAATGCTCGTAACTAATAATTGTCTCTGTCGCCATTATCAGCGCACTCCTCCATGTCATACACTTTTTTATTTCATTCTTCTATCAAACAACCTTTTTTCTTTGTGCGGTTAATAATTTTCGACCTAGCAGATTTGCCATTCCAAAGACGAAGGCGGAACCCGGACTATTAAAGTCTTTTCAAATTGTATATTCTCCGTTACGCTATCTTTCGCGTCCGTTTTTTTTATCCACCACATTCTTCGGCTCCTTATCAAATTATTTGACCTCATTTATTTCGTTATCTCAGCCTCGAAATCATCGAGTTCCTTGTGTCTCTGTGGACTTGGAAAATATTGAGTTTTAGTTGACCTTTTCCTGGCCTGCAATTATTCATGGCATGGCAAATATTTTTTATCAGGCTTTCGTAAACCGCAGGGCTCGTACGATCACAATAAATTGGGGCTCGTAGGATTATCTGGCTCGGCACCACGAGCAGCTATTTTTCTAGAGGCGAGCAAAAATTTTTTTTCTTTTTTTTCATCAAAAACGCACGTCAAATAGCACGTGCAGATATGAATTATGGGAGAAAAGTAAACTCACCATCTTGGTTCATTCCGTGGGCTCCGTCATCTGTGAGGAAGAGAAAAAAAAAATTGAGCAATTAGTATTTCATGAAGCAGCAGGACATCGAATTATTATTTCGTAATTAATTTTATGATATTCTGATCAATCGATCCGTTTCGATAAAAAATCGCTTCCGAGTCGTCAAAGTGATTTTCGTAAAGAATTTTCGAAATTTTAAAAACTAAAATGCTTCGTTCCATTTTTTTCGAAAAAAAAACAAATTTCAGGCCATTTTTTGTGTGTGTGTTTTTTTTTCACTTTCGATCCGTTTCGATAAAAAATCGCTTTCGAGTCCTTAAGCTTATTCTTGTGCTTATTCTTGATCTTTGATTTCAATTTATTCATTTTGGTGCCTGTTGGAACGAGGACGTGGAAAATGGACTTTGAGAACTGAATCGAAAAGTTTGACTCAAGTGAGAACTGTTGTGTGTTATAGTTGAGGAGAAAAGATTAAAATACTGCTCGTGTTGGTTCATGTCGACTGTTGTACAGGGGTTCATGACCAGGAGGAAGAGCCAAAGAGCAAAAGAGGTATCAGAAGCGACGAGAAAGGTTTCACGGATGCCAAAGCTGTGCTCGGTGCGACCTATTCGTACCAGGGGAGCGTGGCCTCGAAGATATCAAGCTACTCTCGTCCTTTACTTCTCTCACTCTAATGTTCCAGCCTCTTCATTGTCCAATAAGTATATATTTTAATGTTGTAGAAATTTCCATGCACGCTATGGGATGCACTCACATTTTTATGATAAAATTAACAAACATTGATGAAACTAAATTAATTTTTATTCATTTGAATCAACTGTGGCTGATTGCCTTGATGATTTTTTCCCTGAACGAGTAAATTATTCCAATCTCCCTCATTAATTAACGAAAGCCAATTTTCGAGTTAATTTATAGACCCGAGTCTCAATTTTTAGGATTAACTCGTAGACTCCACGCTCGTGCGAATTTGCACGCACGAAAATTTCAAGTGTCACATGCTTTCAAAATGATTTTCTTGGATTTGGCCATTTTTGCACAATTAAATTTCATTTTTCAATTTTTAAAATCATGTGCAATCGAAAAAGTATGGTTCCAAGATCAATTTCCTGCATTGATCGAGGGAATACAACAAAGTTTCAAAAAGTCCAAGTGCAAATTTGCCCCAAAGTGGTGAGCGCGTGACCTCAAAGAGAGTCTGGCATCTACGAATTAAAACTGAGTGACATATTCCAACTATGATAAAAAATGGATATTTGGAGCGTCCAAAATCTTTGGTTGCCCCAGGAACGATCGTTTTGTACAACGGAATGGGATGAAAAAATGTGAAAAGTAAAGTGGCTGGTAGGAATTTCAGTCGGGATTGAATTTCGAATTAATTATTCCCGGAAACGACTCGGTAATTGTGTAAAAAGAAAAAAGGTTAATAAAAATAGGAAACAGGTATATGAAAGTCGTGTCACCGCGAAGAGCGGGAAGTGAATTGGCGACTGTGCTAATTCGAGACTGATTGGATGTCGGTGAGTCGGGAGAGATGACCAATGATTGAAAGTAACGTTGAGGGGGGAATATACAATCCGGTTGATTTTTCGAGCACGTGGTATTACGAAAGGAAAAAGCGAGGAGGGGGGGGGGGGGGAGGGGACGCTGGATGCGAATGAGGCGAAATTGCTAACTAGGAAAGTAAGTTGCGATCGCGAGGCATGCTGCAGAGAGTTTTGTTGGAGATGCAAGAGGGTCAGTGAACGAGATAACTCTCTCGTACACATCGAGCATCGAGATCTCGATAGAATACTCAACATATAATGTACATAAAGCCGCGACATGCCAAAAGGGCGTAACTCGAATAATTTACCATTCGATATTATCAGGGATGTAGGCCATTTTGAATTTTTCGATGAGAAAACTATACGTACGAAAGTCTGGAGTCTGGAACGTGGATAGGCATTAATTACAAATTAATGCAACTTCGCGGATACGCTCCATTAGAGATAATCGAAGTCGACGCGCGCGTTCGACCTCTTCTCCTTTGCTGGCTCGGGCTTTTCATGTGCCCCAGTATCGTTTCGATATTCGAGTCTCATTCTCCTCGCAATATTTTCATCGTTTCTAATTGAAATTTCTATTGACATTTTTCCAGAAAAACTTCGATAGATCCCGCCTGATTTTTCCCTCGTACGAGCATCACAAATGGCCGCTAAATAGGAGCGTGAAAGATGGCTACGCCTGATGCGAAAATTCTCTGGCACTTCAATCGAGCTATTTCGAATTATCGTAATGAGTCGATAGGGCAATCAGTTTGCGACGTTTGAAGATGGTAAAAAAAACAAAAAAACGTCAGTCTCATTTTTTTTTTTCCATTTTTCGGGACACGACATTTTCAACGGACAAAAAAGGCCGGATTTTCATTTTTTTTCCGAGAAAGAGCATCGGAGAGGAAATCTTTAGAGCTGACAGTTGTCGATCGCCATGCAGCGATTGGCTGGAATAAGTTAGTGGCATGTATACGAGTCGATACAACGTGGCAGATTCTCCGTGACATATAGCGAGGATCGAAAGACACAATGCAACGTTATAAAGCTGTACGAGACCGGGCAGGATCGCAGCATCCGCCTGTAATCGTCTTGCGCTCTGGTATTACCAGTTTGCACGTTCTTTTTTTTTTCTCATTCATTTTTGTCAGGCTAGTGCTTGTGGGTATGTGTGTGTAGGACACGGAGTTAATATAAGGGAATGCGATAGGAGACAGCGACTTTATACAGCCATTACTATCGTAATGGAAGAGCGAGAGAGAAATAAATAAAGATGGAGAAGGAGAGAAAAAGGGAGAAGAAATGGTCAAGAGACGAGGCGACGCCCGAGCATCGAGATAACTAAGGATTACGCCGCGTTCGAGAATTTGCTCCGGCCTCGAGGTCTGGGTATTCATTTGTTTGCGATTACCGGTACTTTTACCTCCGTTTCTTACGCTTTTTTTCTCAACCTTTCTATCCTGTTCTCTCTCTCTCTCTCTCTCTCTCTACGTCGCGCTGTCCCTTCGTATACTTTTTTATATTATTTTGCACATTTTTATCTCCGCGATTCTGAGGCGAACAACGGAACTTTGTCGCGATTGCCTGGCATCGCGGAACACGATTTTTTGCCACAATTTTCATGCCCGAGTTTCGGGAATTTCGTAAATTTATTTTGACAAACGTGAGAAATAAATTGAAAAAATTGGAAAATTGAGAAAACGCTTCGGACTCGTTGGTCGATCCATCGCGTGCGGTCGATTTTTTATACCCACACGTTTGATCCAATTAGGATACAGATAAAAATCATTTATCCCCGATAACGATCGAAATATCGAAAGACCCAGAGGCAACGATGAATGTTTTAACTTGTAGAGGAATACACAAAGTGCGTGTGGTCCAGAGAGAGATAAAAAGAGGAAGAGAGTTGGCCTTGTCGAAGCCGCTTTGTCAAATACTTGATATCATTAGATTTAACGATCCTCTCGCTCTCTCTCTCTTTCCCTTTGAATTGTGCTTGGCCAGCAGGATCTCGAGGTCTCTTCCCGAGGCAACAACATTGCGGGGCTTCTATCCTCCTGATCCCGGTGTGTTCCGATGCCGTGTCACTGGCTCCTGCCAAGAGCGGCACAGCCTTTCATCTTCCTTAACCAGACGCGGTCGCGCGCGTTCGCCACTCTCTCATCTTCTCACTCCATCTCTCGTCACTCTCTTTCTCCGGGTTCTCTGTGTGGATTATACAGTTGTATATATAATGGTAAGTAAGTATAGACCGAGAGAAAAGCTGGCATATCTCTTATCCACGCCCGACACCGATCAACTGCATAGAACAGTCCAACCGAACATCGCAGATCCAAAAGAATGAGCAACACAAAAAATCAAACTAAAGGACGAACGTGAGTCACGAAGGAAACTAGAAAACTCAAGTAAGACTTGGCCTTTCTGAGTTTCCTATTTCTTCTGCATCCTTTTTTCCTTATCCTTTGCTTTTGTCGACCTTTTTTCTCATCGATCCTTCAGCCACTTCCTTTCCTTCCATTTTTACTCGTATCTCTTGCCCAAGACAACTTGTGACGCTGACGCAATTGTTCACCAACAAGACAAAGCTCTCTTTCACTTGCTTCTCCCTCTTTCTCTCATTCTTGCCCTTTCTCTCTTTGTACGAGTCGCGGCGCATTGCCACTCGATCCTTTGTCGGAGTCGCCGAGCCGCACAGTCCACAAGATTTTCTCTAATTTTTATGGAACACCTGCCGAGCTTATTCATTACCAATCAATTATTTTACAGTTCACTCTCCGTAATGAGGAAATTTGAATTTTATTCTTGCTCAATTTTCATCGACTCGGCCTCGTTCTTTCGGTCTCAGCCGCCGAGATTCGTCGATCGAAACTTTGAAATCAATAAAAAATAGGGTTGAAAAGTGAAGCAACAAACTCGTGCCCTCGAAACGTTCCCACACTCATAATTAATTAGAAAAAAACAAAGTAATTGACTCGGAATTATAGAAATCGCAGTGAAAATTTTTGCCTATTGGTAATTGGCACATTTTTATGTTCGTAATTATCGTTGCTTTGCACAGACACACACGCGGGAGAGGCTTCGAATAAAAAGTATAAAATTGCGAGGAAGCAATTCAAATTTATAATTTTCCAACGTTTTTCCAAGTGTGCTATGAAAATAATGATTACTTTTGTATGTGCGATCATAGTTACGAATCAGTTGGAGAAAAAGGAAAAAAAACAATGGAGAGAAATTAGAGATGAGTGGGGACAATTACTCGTCGATACATCGATGAGCCCTGTGGAGGCTTTTCAACACATACGTCTCTCATTCCCACAGGAATAATCTCGACTTGTGGAGTTCGCTGTGGCAATCTTCACATATCCTAACGTACCAACACTCTTTCCCTTTCTTTCTCCCTCTCTCTCTCTCTCTCTCTCTCTCTCTCTCGTTATCTCTTTCTCGTTGATGTGCCTGTCTTCCGGGCATATTTACCGCACGATCACGGAGCTTTTTTCCATTGGAACCGGCATCTCGCAACGCGGACAAGAAGAAGACCAATTACGATGATAAAAGCCTCATCTCTCCTCGCCTCTGTATACCCAGCTCTACATCATTATATATTTCTTTATTGCCTCTCATCTATTCTCGGTGCACGCGTGTCCGCTGATATTTTTTACCAATAAATTTATCACCCTTCTGCCTAAAGTGTCATTTTGACGGGTGTGAGTTGATAAATTTTGTTTGTCGCGTTAGCTGCGGGCAATAGTATGAGAAAAATCCTGGGAGCTCGAAGGTAATCATTGCCAAGGAGCTTATCCATATTTCCCGAGTCCCTGACAGCGTAATATCGCGACGTGAATTTCTCCATTTGGGGATATGGAAAAAAATTCTGGTAACATTTTTTTTTTCGCCCTCAAAATTGACAGTTTATGAAAATTCAAAATTTCACCCTCGTTTTGGAAGTATCGTGTGCCGTAATCACGAAAGTGTACAGCGGTTCGGTCTATTTTCGATTTTGTTTTTTTTTTTCATTTTCAATTTTTTTATTCCCCTTTCCACTGGCCACTTGGTGCAAAATTGTTTCTTTTTTTGTTTCGGATTCGAAAGAAGAAACGTACGTTTTTTCTCGGAGTCCTCCTCATGCATACCTCCGTCGCCGCCACCTCTATGATGATGATGAAGACCCAAAGGATCTTGCTGATGCGACTGTATCACCGCAAGAGCGGTGCCTGCTGGATCGCCAGGATTAACACCAACACCAAGATGTAACGCACCGTGCTGGGACGCGTGACCGGGTAACTCCATGCTGATCATAGCACGCCACTCTACTGACTCCGTCCCACGTCTATAATCGACTGCTACCTCCTCCTCCACCTTGTTCGACACCTCGTCCAAAAAGACGAGGCGTTTTCCCAGTAGCCCGACGTGTCCTGAAAAAAATAAATACATTTTAAAAATGCGAAATTAATCATTTTTCTTCGAAAAATCGAAAAAACTTTTAAAAAATCGACATTGGGAGCAAATGGGAGGCGAAAAAAAAACGGTGAATACGTTTTTTTTTCAATGATCACGATTTCGTAGTTCGACGGGAAATTGAAAAATTTGTCTGACGACTCAACGAGCTGGGGAAAATATTTTTACTATAAAAATTGAGACCTGAAACGTTTCCGACTCGTTTTGATTTACTGCAACGAGTTAATTTCAACGTACTAGCTCATAAATCATTCCTCGCGTAGTAGGGAATATCGTCTGGTATATTTATCTATAGGCAAGTGTGTCTGAGACTTGAAAATGGAGTCTTGACTCGTAATTTCGTTGGTCGCATCGACAAGCCTCAAAAGAGGCAGATGAAAATCGACCCCATGCTTTTTATTCCCAAAGTCGGATAATTCCGAGCGTGGTACATCGTTCCTTCCTGGTAGGATGTACAACGTGATTCCGGTGAAAAGGTCAGTTTTTTAAAATCATCATTGTGCCTGCAGGCGGAATGAGAAAAAAAACTAATGTTGCTCAAGAAAAATCGGAGCTGACATGGAAAAGCGTCTAGGAATTTTCTTGGGAACTGAAATATTTGGAGAATCGATGAACGGCATTGAGACGAATCCCACGATCTGTATTCGTTGAAATTGGCGATCGAATGTGATGGAAAAAATGGGAGCGTTTATCGAGATGAAAAAATGGATGCTGCGTGGGAATATTGGTGATTTTATTGTTTATAAATAATTGATGATTCGATGGAGAGTTTGTATGCATAATAATGTTTATAGGCGATCGGTGGGTTTATGGAAGCATGAAATATTGATGGGCAAAGCGTATGGGTAGCAAATGCTCGATTAGCATATCGGAGAGAGGAAGGAAAGAGGAAGCTGGGGTGTAAGGCTTGGGAAAGTCCTCGTTACGCTCGGACGTACGAGCAGACGATGACGAGAGTCATTTCCAGCAATATAAACATCCAAGAGAGAAGGAAAGAGTGGCAGAAGCACAGTGAAATTCTGAAGGAGGATTCTTTGTGAGTTCCGAAGGGCTGAAGGATATTATGAGAACCAGAAGCGTTATGTCTCGTGTATAACGTGTAAAGCTTTTTGCCCGGCTCGTATTTTTATTTTTTTTTCCACCTGCCACTTGCCGGTGAACTCCCTTAACGCTTCGTCAGTTCGAACGATCTCCGAGAATCGAGAGCCCGAAGTATGCAACCTCAGCGTAAATTTGGAGAGAAAAAAATGCCAAGGGCCTTTACGAAGATGCTGAAGCGAGAAGAAATTTCATGTGGGAACCAAATGCAAGAAAATTCAACCAAATGCTAAATTTTAAACGATTCCCTTTCTTCATAACCATCCCCGTTATTTTGCACTCGCTATTCTCTAATATTTGTAAATCAAGGTCATCTTCCATGCCTTTTTAGCCCATTCAATCCTCTCCACTTCCCTCCTGACCTTGTCGAATCAATTTTCCTACGTTCGAGAAACGATCAACGTCTCGTTGTAAATCCTAGAACAACCTCGCCGTCCGCAAAGTACACTCTCAACCCTTTTCAGACTTGCACACTATTTGCTACCATTACCAATCGCTTTCAGTCTACTCTCCAGTACTCGAGGCTCTGCCTCAATCTCTCTGAGAAAATTGTTGCGAAAATATGAGAATATAAACACACTCTTTTGTTGCCTCGCTCTCAAATGCCTAGTAATACAACCCATTCGCGTATTATTTTGTTCAATATTTGGTTCGTAAATATGAAGAAACTCCCTCCGACCTCTAGAGAAATAAATTTACCAATAATTTTTCAAATTTTAAACGATTCATCGATCCATTGATATTATCAAGGAGGTTGGATAGTCAGATGAAAATAATAAGAATTCTATTAAATTTGGTCACAAACAAATTTTTTTAATTTTCAAATTTTCAAATAATTTTTTTGGTTTTTCGATCAAAAATTAAAATATCCTGTACTCCAGCAAGAAACAGTAATAAATAATGGCGATAATCGTCGTCCCTTTCAATTGCAATTCTCATCGTCACTGGAACGGTTCAGAAATTTGTTTTTATTCACTCGCACGAACCTGGAAGCTTGACAAAATCATGTTTCCTGTAAAGTTCGAGTTTTCTTGCTAAACAATGTTTAAAGAATGTTTATAGTTGAGGCTGCAGAGCCTGAGCATTGGGTTTTTATATGTTGGCTCGTATTTTGAGAGTAAAAAATGTTTTCGTAGAGAGAAAGAATGTTTGGAAAGTATGCTGCAGTATAATGCAACTGAGTGTGCTACTGCCTATTTGTGAGACTGTTGAAAATCGCTCTCTCCTCTTTTAGAGACTGTTAGGCCCGTGCGGATGGGGATGTTCCTAATGGAAGAGGGAATGTAGCCTGTATATGGAAAGAGAAAGAGGAAGAAGAATAAGAAGAGGCGGTATAAACGTCAGTAAGATTGCACCAAGTGCAGCAAAATGTTCAGAGAGTGCATTTGTGAGCTCGTCTCTTGGCCCTCCCTCTCTGGCTCTATCTTTCTCATTCTTTGGCTCTGTGTGCGTGGGATCCTTCTTGATTTTCAACGGGGGGTCGTAAGTAAAGCTCCAACGGATAAGTTTAAGTGGGTGAGTAAGCGCGGGTATATAAGTGAATATAAGAGAGTCGGGGACGCGAGCTAAAGGCGAGTGAGAGTGAAAAGAAGCTCCGGGGAGTTGCGCAAAGAGGAGAAGAAAAGCAAAACGAGCCGATAGGAAGATGAACACTCGAGCACTTAATTCTTTTTCTTTCTTTCTCCATTCTTATTCTTAGAGTGTTGCAGCTCGATCCTTATTCCTCCGACGAGCTCCCAACGAAAAGGAGAGTCTTTACCGTGGGAGTTGCGCCAGCACCACCGTTTGACGCCAACGAGCTAAATCTTGGCCTATGTATACGCTATTTACTAATACTATTGTCTGTATATGTTACCACCGTACGGATCGCTAACCCATTGTTTATGAGCCCTGAACACTGCGTACTTTGCTAACTACCCCGTACAGCCCACCGCGAAACCTTTCCAATAAATATCGTCGAGGGCCTAAACTATTATTATCAGTAGCTGTATTTATATTTTTTTCTTCCTCGTAAATTCGAGAGAAGCAAAAATTCGGTAATTTAATTAAAAAGATTTAATTCAATTAATTTAATAAAAACAACAACAAAAAAGATTTAAAATTTAGGAGCATTCATTAATTTTTTCTAACCGATAAAGAGCCTCGGGCTCGATGCCACTCGAGGATTACTAAATTCCCGAAGTCCATACTCCGGCAGGTACTTAGCCGTACACGAGACTCCAATTGGACGTAAATACGCTCATCAATTTCAATCGAATCCGATGTTCAACCGGTATTTTCCTGTGTATTATTCGTCTCGAGGCATCCGCAAAGATTCCATAAATAAAAGGGAAAAATTGGCGTGATTCGATGCGCGATCGAGCTCAACAACTAGAGTGGTTTTTTTTCTTTGTTTTTTTGTTTTTCAAGTTCTCAAAAAATTCGAGGCCCCAGACTGTACAAATAAATAATTATACGAACGATGAAAAGTGAAGTAACATATAAATATAAATGATGAGTTGGCTTTTGTATAAATCGGAAGAGCGAGTCTCTCCAGGGGCAATATATCTCTTACGTAAATAGTAATAGGCTCTCGATGCTAGTCTATGAAAGTTTGAACAGAGTCTGCTCGTCGCTCACTACCACAGACAACATATAAATATGTACTAAAGTTCTGTGTGTGTGTGTGTGTGTATATTGCAAAATATGAAAGATTTGCTAGACCCAAGTAGCAACAGCAAAAGAGTTGCTGTTCCTTCACGCCCCTCTACAATAAGTTCTCCAGACACATGCACGAAACAAGTTGAAGGAACAAATGTTGCTTCGAGTTCCCAGAGCCAATAGGCCTCGCACAGTCTGCTCCTCTGTCTTTACACTCTCCGTATAAAACTCACTACGCACAGCAGCAGCTATTTAAGTCACTCTCTGTACCTCTGCCTAGTCTACAACGTAATGCCCGCACTCGAAGCTTAACAACGCGTGACATTGTGCATCAAGAAATTGCTCGAGCGCATAAAAAATCGATTTCGACTACGATATTGCATGCACACATCTAGAAACTATCGTGCCACAACGAGACAGCTGGGAAAGGCCATTTTTCATTTGGTAAACGATCCCGGACAGTGTACACGACGGGGATCTCGAAAATATGATTTTTTTCCACTCGAAATGAAAAAAAAAAAATATCGAACAAATAATTTCTGACTCGGATTCGTAGAAAAAAAAAAAATTTTAATCCTGACGTTCCAGTCCTGACGGAAAAATTAAAAAAAATGTTATCCACCGTCGAGAAATGAAAAAGAAATTTTATAAACCATCGAAAAGTTTGAAAAATTTTCATCCGCCATCGAAAAATCCGAAAAATGTTTATCCACAATCGTTTCCACTAAAAAAAATGAAAAAAAAATGGAACAAATAATTTCTGACTTGAATTTGTAAAAAAAAATAAAATAAAAAAATCCTGACGTTTAGAAAATTCTCATCGATGATTTTCCACATGGAGAAGAATCTCACGCATCGATAAAAGGGAAAAGAAGTATCGAAGATGATTCTCGAGCGATCGGATACATTATGCAACTTCTCGGTTCGTAAACTAAAGATCTTGGAGTTGAATTCCTCAGGAGCTTGTGGAATGTCTTGATCAATTGCGATCGCGCCATTCGGGATAAAACGATATTCTGCATTCTTTTTGTAGTCCCTGGGAATCTCTGGAGAGTTATCGATCGGATGGAATAAAAAAAAATGGCAAAAAAATAATGTTTATGAACAAAAAAAATCGATAAATCGTTGGATCGAAATTTTCAAACGAACCAAAGTTAAAAAGACGTTGCAGTCAAGTGCATCGTCCAAGATTTCCTCGCGTCAACGTATTTCCGCGCAGGATGCATTTACAGTTGCGGCAAAAACGAAGGTTAAATGTTTTTTTTTGTAAACAGCTGAGACACGACCTCGCAGCTGTATCAGGTGGAACAAAAAAATTAAGGGAGTCACTTGCCAGAGCAATAAAAAACCATGAGAGAAGAATTGAAAATGGTGATATATGAGAAACGCGAAGGGTAAAAGTGAAAAAGTGATGAGAGCTGTGCGATGTATAATGGAGGGAAGAAAGAGGAATAAGAAGGAGGGGCAGGGCATGGGGGTAGAGCACCTGTATGTTCGTAGAGTGCGTTGACTTTGCTGGAGTATATTAGTGTACGTTTCAATATTCATCAGCGAGGATTTCCACTTTGCATAAATATCAACAATTTCCCCCAACAATTCGTGACTAAAAAGAATTGAAAAACGTTTCGAAATGTGTGTTGCGAACAAAAGAAGCGAAAGAAAAAAAACACACACACACACAGGATAAATAAAAATTACTACGAGCACGTTGAAAGCTCCAAATTCAAAGAATTCCCAAAAATCTTTGTCTCTAAATTCTCGTAACTCTTGCCAATCGTAAAGAAACACGAAAGGGTTCATTTCAACGAAATAAAGACATCGGGGCAGTGCTTTTTGGTGCGGTCTCCGGACGCACGAAATAAAGGATCATTGACGAATCGAATTTCGAGAGTTTCAATAGCTCGGAGTCCGGCAACTGCCTCGATACGAGAAATCCATTGGACAGCACGCGAATTCCATGAATAACTGGAAAAGAAGGGACGAATATGTTGTCCTATATCTATATAAAGACACACGAGTGTGCTTGTGGGTTGAGAGGAACGGAGTTGAGTTTCCAAAGTCGCGGTATGTGTTTGAAGTAAAAGCCACCTGTGGCCGGAGGATCGTTATATATACATAAGTGAGCACAGTGGCACGCGCCATCGGTTAATCCCACAAGATGTTTCTTTAGTCCCTGCATCTCTCGCCTATATATATATATATATATATATACGTGTGGGACTAGTGTCCTGTGGTTCTCGTGAGTCTCGCGGTTACCTACTCGAGAGTCCTCACAGCCAAAGAGACCCTATGCCAACATTTAACCTGTCCGTGTAGGATGAACGACTCCCATGCCAGATGTATGCATGTATTCAACAGACTCTCCAATATATATATATATATATACCAGAGAGGAAGTATAAAGTCTTGGAAAGATTGTGAGAGTGAGAATGGGAGAGAGAGAGAACTGAGCAACGGACAAGCGTGGCACGCGGCCACACAGACCCTCAGACCTCCACCTGTACCATAGTCGATCGCCCTCGTCTCGCGCTATTCTATACGATCTCTCGAGCTCCCTCGTTTTTCCTTTCTCTCTCGAGTCCTAACTCTCTCTCTCTCTCTCTCTCTCTCTCTCTCTCTCTTTCGTAACTCCTTCCCTTCGGTAACTCTTTATTTTTCTCGTGACTTATTTCTATCGCTCTCGAGTAACTCGTCGATAATATCTACATAACTGCGGGCCCTCCGAAAAAATCATCTGCCGCGAATAAGCCAGAGCTCCGGAAATCTATTTGATGGATTTATCATTTTTTATCTTCGGAACATTTACGACGAGGTTAAATGCTACTCTATCGATTGGAAAATCGATTACTTATCACTCAACTGTTTCGAGCTCGTTTTTAACACGACTCTCCCGATTTTGGAGGCTTTTTCTTTTGCAGTTATCAGGTTTTGGGGCAAACCGGATCTACTACTTTTTGTCGCGAGTAGGTGTAACGGGTTAAATTTATTTATATACGTTTTTTTTCAAATGTTCCTTGATCGATTTTCGACCGGTTACGAGTTAAATCTGTTTTTTCATTTTGAAAATTACGCAATTTCGGTTTTTGTCGATAAATGTCGGCGATGGATTCGTCGCTGAAAATCTTTCCATGTTTTTATGCTTTTTTTTTCGTCATTTTATTGATTATTATTGGTACTCATTATTGTTAATAACAAAAGTTTGTGGGAGGTTGATTATAGCTGTCGATGATGCATTTGAGTCTTAACCGCGCTTAGCTCGCGTTTAGTATTCGATATATTTAATAAGGAACCTCGCACGCTCTCGTGTGGATGAGATTTTATCGATAAAATATAATTTCAGTCTATTAGACGGAGTTAATAAAGGAGCTCCGCGAAAAAGGCGTTTTTCTGGTGCAGCTTTTATCATACTACGAGCTCCAACACTACAGGAGCTCGCTCCTCTCTCCGCAATCAATCGGATCAACACTCGTGGAGCTTGTTCATTTGATCGGATAATCTTATAATTACCGAGAGAGTTTTCATGGCTTTCGGAATCGTGACGAATCTTCGTCTCACTTTTCTTTCTCCGCGGAGCTCTCTTCTGGAAAAATTTCTTCATTTTTTGTCACCGGAAATACAAAAAATGACGAGGCTAAGTTACAAAAGATTTTGAGCTGAAAAATAAATGCCCGAATTTTTTTGGCAAAATCAAAGAATTACGACAAATGAATTTCTCTCCCGATGGCAAATTCCGAATTGGAGCCAAGTGCAAAAACTAGTATTAGGGAAAAGGAAAAATCCGGCGAAGATACGGCTAAGGAAAAAGAGAATTTACACCGGAGTGTCTTGTATTCTCGTTGTACTTATATTCCCATGTTTATACGTACATACTGTGCCGGAAAGATGTTCAACTTCGATAAATTCGTAACGTACGGACCTGCCAACCGGTTATTTATAGAGTTGCCTACCGATACGCTTCGAATAACTCAAGTACGAATCACGACATCGCGAAACATGCGTTTTCTATCCTTCTCTACATTTCACCGGCTGCGTGTATCGTCTCGATATTAAACCAATGTCTAAAAATCCAATCGCGAAATGGAGCTTGTACGTTACGTCTCGATACTTGAGTGAGACACACGTTGCTATTCGATTCCATCGGCAAATCATTTTATACAAACTATGAAAAGTGGCCCAATCTGTTCCTTCCGAGATTTCCACAAAATTAATCGTCATCGGCGTTTTCACAAAGCATTTTTTTGTTTTAAATCGCGATTCCTTTGCGAACGACGAAGCAGAATTGGCAAATGATAAAAATTCCAAATATATTTATTCGCCGTCAAAAAATTCCCAAAATTTTGATCCGTCACCGAAAAATTCCAAAGATTTTCATCCGCAATCGTTTTCGCTAAAAAAAAAAGAAAAAAAAAGTCGCGATGCCTTCGCAAACGACAGAGCAGAATTGACGAATGATCCAAATTTCAATAAATTTTATTCGCAATCGTTTTCATTTCGCGGTCTTACAAAAATTGCGAAAAAAATAGAAAAAGGAAGAGCCTGAGAAAAATTGCGCGAGAAATGAATTTGTGGATGGTGTGGCGCGTAGCATGAATCATTATAACTGTATAGGAGTTTGGAATCGATACAGGGAGTAATACAGTGAAGATATCGAAGCGATCTATAGGCCTGAATGTGT
The DNA here is from genome assembly GCA_030522525.1 of Campopleginae sp. 14b. Taxonomy (NCBI): domain Eukaryota; kingdom Metazoa; phylum Arthropoda; class Insecta; order Hymenoptera; family Ichneumonidae; species Campopleginae sp. 14b. Next base: position 40,193 of record JAPYYS010000917.1, read on the forward strand.
GTGTGTGTGTTTTTTTTTTTTTTTCGACCTCGTTGGAAAACCCGAGAAGAGGATCAGGCGAGCACGATTTATTTCTAAACAATATCTATTTATTTAGCAAAGATTTCTGCTGGAGCATCGACACACTTTGGCCCGGCAGAGCAGCGTGATTGCGTTCTCAATGTTTTCCTCAATAGAACGCACAATACACACAGCAGATTCGTAATAATCGAAAGAGCGAGACAGGCGGAGGATCATCAGGCACGTAACGCCCTCGCTCTCTCTCCTCTTTGGTCTAACGGTAAAACGAGATATTGCGGCAAAGGAGCATTGATAAATTCATTGTGTTTCGAGAGGATAGATAGCGGCTGCCCTCGTATCGATTCTCAATCGTCGAGAATCAAAATTCTCGACCGTCGAGAGCTCCGAAACTCTTTCCGTTGGAATTTCTCGAATCGATTTCTCCGATTGAAAATTCTTCAAAATCCCCGATTACGACAAATTTTAATCATCCGTGAATAAACGTCAATAAAATAGGAGAAGGAACTGGAAAATTGAGTGAAAAATTATTGAACAATAAATTTGGGAGAGGAATAAGTGTTTCTAGAGCAAAGACTTCGGAGCTCTTGAGATATATTATTCAAGAAGAGCACGCGAGGTATGACGTATCGTTCGATTGTGAGAGGAACTGTGAAAAGAATTTATTTATATGTACCAGGATTTGTTAACTGCTAAAAAATGTAAAGTTGGATACGACGAAATAAACGTTTTTTAACAGTTAATTAATAATTTATTTGAGCCTCTCGGGATTGTCTGGAATAAACATTAGTTGATAGTTAATAAATGAATTATTCGATAAAACGTAAACTTTCTTGATACCAAATGAATTGGATGACCGTGAAGATCTACCGAGTTGAGGGAAATAAAAGCGATCGAACAAATCATTATCTTCAAGAAAATGCTATGCCCAAGAGATTTCATCGTGATAAAAAAGATATTTTTTGATAATTAACAAATTGGGTAACAGTTAATGAATGTTTGAGTAAAAGTAGCAACTGAATATATTTCTTAATCAGAAATAAACAGTTTTCTCAGTGTACCGATATAACGATGTAAGAGACTCTTCTTTGCCAAGTGCAGTGTGTGCAGTTTAGAAATCACTACAAAGATAGTTGCCGATGAGTTGTCCATGTCTCGATATATCTATGAATCACTGAAAATTATATATCCGAGATATCGTGTCGCGCGACGACCTAACTGTATTATAATGCTGTCCACAAGAGAGCTGCTCGAGGGAGAAGAAGAATAATAATGTCCACTTTGAGAAGATGGAGAGCCACTTAACTTTTTCTCGATGGATTGGTTCGTATAGATATGGCGAAGGAACCCTGTAGGAAGATCGATCTTGGGCACGCACGATCGGCCACGAGAGCACGCGTGCCCGTGAAAGCTCACGCGCAATTTACTCCCCGCCTATTTTTTCGTTCTCATTTTTTTTTTTTGCATCCTCCGCGTGTGCATGTGTATTAAGTTTGCGCGTCAAAGACTGGCGGGCTCTCGATCTGTACCCACACACAGCGTTTGTCTACGTGACCAGAATAATTCAAGCACGAAACCTTGACGGTTGACAATTCTCACGAAACTTGGCACCGCATCAATGAACCGCCCTGACCAACGCGCGACGCTGCATTATTTATTCTCCGAAGCGTCTTGCTGCACCAATTTTTTCTAATCGATCCTACGATGTCGGGACATCCCAGGATTTCAATTCTCATTCGAATCTGAACGTGCCAACGTGGATTTCGCATCAGGGCAAAAAAATATGACAAAAGTTCCTCAAAAAAATAGAAAAAAATAAATATAAAAAAATGTATAAATAACCACAGACTGGGTGATCGAATGGGTGTCCATGGCGAACGCCATGGGAAAAATGACGAAAAGTGTTGCTGTCACGATTTTACGGAGTAAAAAATTTACAAAACGAAAAAACAAATCGCGAATCGAAGTAAAAAATGTTCGGGTCGATAAAAAATTGAATTTAATTACAAATTATCTGAGTATGGATAAAAAGGCTGGCAATTAATGAAGTCCTCGTTCAGCAACGTCCTCAGGAATTTATAGGTAAGTGTAGGCGAGCCACGAGAGAGTTTCTCCGACTCCTGGTGCTCTTGGTACATTGCTACGGAGGCCAGGGACGAGGGAGAAGGGGAAAGGAGGGAAAAAGAGCTTGACACGAAGATGAACATGCACGCACGTATCGATACTCGTGTGTGTGTGTGGATCGTCGAGCGTATTTGTTTGTACATACATCTGGACCAGTTTCTTCGGAGATTATTAACACGAGAGAGGCGCCTGAGAGATCGTAACACGCATTGAGACACGAGCGCGCGTGCTGCAGTTTTTCCTGTTAACCGGAGAGCAAAAACTTCCGTTGCTTCTCAAGTTACCAGCGGCCGACACCTTTCCTGTCACAGCAATTGAAAATATTTCTTTATAGATTATTTAATGGATACGAACGACAACTCTTGATGAAGAAAAGTAATTATTTTTGGAAAATTGAACTTTTGGAATGATCCGAACAATTTTATTGTTTTTCCATTTATTCAAATTTTATTTGAGTTATTTTATTTTTATTTTATTCATTTATATTTTATTTCAATTATTCAAATTTTATTTTGTTTATTTTGTTTATTTAAATTTTATTAAATTTATTAAAAATTTCTTTTATTCATTCAAATTTTATTTCATTTATTTACATTATACTCTATTTATTTAAATTGTATTTTATTAATAGAACAAATGATTCGTGTGGAAATCGTAATTACTAAAGAAAATGACATGAAAATAATTTCGATCTTTGGATAATTCGTCGAAGACATTATGGCGAGTAATTATTCATTGTAACAAAATGAAGAAGGTGTAGGCTTTTCGTAAGCGTTGCCCTGTCTAATGATCGGAGAGAGAGGGAGCCGAGATCCGGAGCGTCTACGCCCGACACCGGCATCCAGTTCTTCTTCTTCTTCTTCTTCTTCCTCGTTGGCGCGTCGATGGTTTTGTCTGTTTATTTGTCGATGCACCGTATTGCCAGGGCGAACAGTACGTAACGTGTTGCACTAGTTGCTAGTCCGCCCACCCTTTCCCTTCAGTCTTGTTCTTGTTGTTCGATCTTCTTGTTGGTCTCGTTGGGCTTAGCGCGCATGGATCGCTCCGAGTCGGTCGTTTTAACGCGCGAAGAGCTAAGAGCCTCTCGTCCAGCCTGGAGAATTCACGGTGTTGTTGCTCCTCCTGGATTGGCCGTGTGCGAGAGGCAATATAACAGCAGCACCAGCAGCCAACGTGCCGGGGATATCCTCGCGGTCACCCGGCCGCGTGCCACCTTGCATTTTTATCGATCTCGTCGCAGCGATAAGCCTCGCGTCTTTGCACTCTCCAAGTCCAGCGCGCTCCATTGCCGGCAGACCATCTTTCCAATCGGTCTCTCCCTCTTCTTCTCTCTTTTCCTCTGGCTCTCGCTCCTCCTTCTCTCCTTTTTTGCCAACACACACCAGAAACGTGATTTCTTACACTTTCACGATCTTCGAACGGTATACGTGCCCGGAATATATTTAATCCAAGCGGGAAAGAGACCAATCGATCAGAGTTACTACGAGCACGAGGGAGAACGAGGCAAAGAAAAGTCGAACTCAATCTTGGGCGGTCGCAATAGTTTCTAGAAACACGACCTTGCCCGTGTGATCTCGATCGACCCATTTGGAATTATCATTTTTAACTCTCTTTCTATATACATTCATCATATTTTATCCCAGAAGTCCCATTCCTCATGAAATTTCATCGATAAACTCGTTGACGCACCACACTCCCTTTGAGGTCACGCACTCACCACACTGATGCAAATTTACACTTTGACTTTTCAAAACTTTGTATTTCTTCGATGAATGCATGAAATTTATCTTGAAACCATACTTTTTAGGGGTAAAATATCCTCAGAAATCGATTGCAATGATTTTGGAAATTGAAAAATGAAATTTGATCGTCGAAAAATGGCAAAATTCAAGGAAATAATTTTAAAAACCTGTTACACTTGAAATTTTTGTAGTTGCAAATTTACACTGCGACTTTTAAAAACTTTGTATCTCTTCGATGAATCCATGAAATTGATCTTGGAACCATACTTTTTGGGGGTAAAATATCCTCAGAAATCGATTGCAATGATTTTGAAAATTGAAAAATAAAATTTGATCGTCCAAAAATGGCCAAATTGAAGGAATGAATTGAAAAAACCTGTTACACTTGAAATTCGTAAAAATAATTCGATTAAGTATAATGAGTCAAAATGAATCGACAGTTGCGATGATGAGACTGGAAGGATTTAATACCAGTAAAGATCGATGTTACTGGTGGAATGTAATCGCGCGGATGCGAAGGGCAAGGAAGCTTGGGACGACGAGGGTGAGAAGGAGAAGGTAAGAAGAAACAGATGAGATGAGGTATCGGAAGAAAGAGATCGGCGTGTACAATTGATTGGTCCTGGCACATCCTGTGCCGTCTCTCTCCCTCTCTCTCTCTCTCTCTCTCTCTCTATGTCGATCTTTCCTTGTTTCATGGGAAAGTCGCCTCCACCGCGAAAGCCTTCGAGAGTCTTGTGCGTTTTTTTCTTTTTCTCAATCTCTCGCGCATCCTCGTAATTTCTCTCCAACTTGGATTCTCTTTCATTTCCGACTGGGCTCTCAAGAAGAAGCGTCTCATTTCTTTTGTTTCATTTTATTTGGCATCCCTGGGTCTCTGCCATGGCGTTCGGAAGCCACGTGATTTGGAATAAGCGTCGGTTTTGCTCTGGCCAATCTCCCAGCCAACTCGTCTCTCATTCTCATTTTTTTTTTCACACTCTCTTTGCCATATTTTCTTATATATCTCTCCGCAAATAACGCCGAGAAGTGTGAAGAAAATATTTTATAGATTATACTCACGAACCGATTCCAAATGAGGTCTCGCCGATCCTCCTGATCTACTCTCGAGAATATTACGTTATATATATATATATATATATATATATACGAATATGCATCGAGCATATAATATCTGTATCTATAGATCGCGGTGTGATCGATAAAAAACGCAGAAGGAGAGAAAGACTGAGAATTAACTGTGGAACCTTGCTACATCTCCGAAGGCCGCGATCTCTGAGAGATGTCGATCGACCACGAGGAGAGCAGGAGAAGAAAACCACACGCGCGCGGCTCCCGTTCGAACATTAAAGCCGCGACGAATGGTGCAGCCTCCCGAGAAACATCTCATTCATAAAACCCGCGGATTATTCTTGCCCACTTTTTTCTTCGACTTGTCTCGCCCTCGCAGCTGAAAACCGTTTCCCGTATCCACTCGAATCGTCTAGATAATATTTTTTTAATTTTCGTGGCTACACCCACAAAACAGTTTATTTATAATAAAGAAATTTATTTAGTTGGTATTTTAACTCAAACATTCATTAACTGATTACTTTGTTATGACGATGAAATTTCATGGGGATGGTATTTCCTTGAAGATAATTATTTGTTCGATCGATTTTATTTCCCCTAACTCGGTAGATCATTTTTTATCAAAAAAGTTTACGTTTTATCGAATATTTTTATTTTATCGAATTTTTATTCGATTTTTTTCGAAAAATTCGATTTACAAATTTTCTTTGATATCGAAATTTATCGAATGATTAACTATTAAAAAATGTTTACTGCCGATAATGGCGAGAGGCTCGAATAAATAATTCATCAGCTGTTAAAAAATATTTATTTCGTCGTATGCAAGTTAAAATTTTTGTTAGCAGTTAAAAAATCCTGGTACATGAAAATAAATCGTTTTCTCAGTGTAAAAATGATCGGGGCGGACTATATAAGAAAAAAGATTGGAATAATCGGTTTTTTTTTGTATGTGACGAGATTTGAAATGCTTGATGAGTTTTAAGTTCTGCGATGAGGGAGCGTGAAACCAGAACTAGAATTAAAGTATGAAAGTTATGGAGCCTCTCGATTCTGTCTTAACTGTATCCTGCTCGTGTCTGACAGTGTGTTTTTCTTGTTGTTTTTCGACAAAGCGACCAAATCGCCGGAGCCACCGGTGGCCGGTTAAAAAAGTGAGTAGTGGGAGGAACGGAAGGAGGAAAAAAATGTTGAAAAAGATGTTCGGAACGCGTTGTCACGCAGGACCTTTTGGTTCTTTTTCTCCTGATGATCTCTGGCTCGTCGCTGGTCGTACGGAGGTTCTGTTTGCCTCGTCTTTTCGGGACTGCCCGGCCGGTAGTTTCGAAACTGGTCATTAAGACTCGCTGACACGCAAGTAAAGACAGTTTCCGGTCTTCTGCAAATGGCAGAGATCCTCGGAAGCCCAAATCTCGAGTTGTTTCATAAAATTTTGTTTTCGCGACATTTACATGGGCCCGGAAACATTCGCCAAGATAAACAATCATTTTAAACGAATTTAGTTTCTTCCACAGCGCCGGGACGATCGAGCCTACGATTTTAAGTAGTTTTTCCATTTATCCGAGAGATATGTTAATTTTGTTTATTTAATCGAGCTCATGCAGAGCTTTTTCTCCTCGAGTCCGATAACCTTGGCTCGCGCGTTGTTGAACCCACTGCGCGCGACTGATTAGCGATAAATATGTAACGTGACTAGCGTTAGAAAAATAAATAGCTCACGTGTGCTCGCCGCGGTAACTCGGTCGAAAAACGATTCGACAACGTGTGTGGGACGTCGCGATCGAACACAATGAGTCGCGACTGCAAAAATGTGGGCACAAAGCAAACAAACAAAAAACAATTTTTTCGTGCCCGATCCTCGCTTTCGGGATTCGCAACTACTTTTTTTTTTTTTACCCATGTGTACCACCGCGAGAACTCGTTCAAAAGTCTAAGTTTGCTGTTCGATGGAGGCGCACGTTACGACGATGACCTTGAGCTGAGCCCGGTGGCACAGGAAGTCGACAAGGTTTTTATCGGCTACCGACCGCGAAACACACGACGTCAAAGCGACTCGGACGTTAAATTCCATTTTACGTCATTTTTTTTTCGTTTTTTTTTTTTTTCGTTTGCCAATTTTAATCCTACGCATCGGTTTTTATTTTTCTTCAATCTGTCCAGTTTTTTTTTTTCTTCTTTTTTTATTGATTTTTATGATCCCGTCGGAATAACGGAGCAGAATTATGAAGAAAAAAAACTTTTCACTTCATTTCTCGCGGCGTCTTGCTCGCGGCAATTGCGTCACTGTCGCGCCTCCCTCGCACCGGATGCGACCAACGGACGTCGAAAATTCTCTTCTTTTTTCTTCATCCCACTTTTTCCCCCTTTCGTCGAGCATGTCCCATTCCTCTTATACTCATTTTTTTTCATTCACACAACTTCCTGTCCTCGAGTACTCTCCGGAGTAATTGAAGGAAAATTGGATTCATACCGGATTGGGAAAACGCCCTTTTTCTAGCCGACCGCGAAGTGCTTGAAACGTCAAGAGGACGTAACCGAGAGAGTTGGTCAATTTTTAAATCTCGAATTCTTACGTTCAAGGAAAAATAAATGTGAAACTTTATTATTTGGTTTTTAAGGACCAACGAGCTAGAGAGACCGGATGTGCCGGTACGATAACGTCGGGAGGTTGACGTGTATGCATGTAAAATGAAATTTACGAGAACGCGAGAGCCCCCGACGGATTAATCCGTCGGAACTTGAACGCGCGAAAGACTTCGGTTGGTGCGTCAATTTAAAAAAATCCTCTGTTTGTTGCTTGACTGGAAAAACGTTGAGAATATAGCTCGAAATAATTTTTTCCGGACTTTCGTCATTTCCATACGTTCGCAGAAATTCTAGACAAATTTTCAGAGATTTCGGAGACATTTTTTTCGGCAAATATATTTTCGGAGAAAAATAAATTGATCGAACATTTTCAGATGCCCCGCATTTCCGGGCTTCATCTCCTTCCACGTTCCTCTGACGTTTACACACCTTTTCTATCACGACGCTTCATTTGAAGCTCGCCGGTAATAAACACGCGTAGCTCAGCAATATAAAAGACACGGAGGACGATGCGGTCGCAATGTTTATCTCAATTCTGGGCAATGAATCGTGGACCGAGCGGCGCGACGCTCACCAGGGCTGATATAACTGCTATTCAGCCTCGAGACTCTTTGATCTCCCTTTAAAAATTTATAGGATCGTTCAAAACTCACGTTAGTCTTGCTAAACCTTGCATACCACCATCGAAAACATTGAATCCTCCTCAAAAATTCAATACATACTTTTTTTTATATTTGAACAAACAAAAATTTAATTTTTTTATTTTATTAATATAATTTTCATATTATAATAATAATATATAATAATATAGTATTATTATATTTATCATATACTAACAATAATAATAATAATAATAATATTATAAAAAATCGTGGTTAATCGGATGAATCCCCGGACGGAAAAAATGCTCAATCCTTTATTAGTGAATTAGAAAAAATCGATGAGCCGGATAAAGTTAATTTGGCTGCGTTATGAAATAAAATTGCAGTTGAATTTTCAGTTGCTTTGTTTTATCGTCTCATGACTGAAACAGCCTGTAGGCTCGTCCGCGAATCCTCTATTTGTTATGAAACGATTCAAAGTTTATGTATAGACTGATTTTTATTGAAAAAATATTTTTTTATCACACGAGTTCGCTCTGACTTATACGCCAAAGGTTAACTATACATAAATATTTACACACAAACGCACACACACACACACCGATGTGGGGCCTATAAGGAGGGAGTATGGTATATATAATGGGAGCGAAAGAGGGATAAGGATATATGTGAATAACGATGCGAGTTGGACGTTAAGAAAGAATGGAGCGACCACAGAAGCGGGAGCAGAGAAATAACCAGCTCGCAACTAGGAGAGCATAAAGTGACCGGAGCCTCTCTGCTTTCTCCCTTTGCACTTTGCTCACACGACGTTTATAACGCTCTTATCCCAGGAGGAAATATACATCCCTTATGCTCGTGATTTTGGCTTTAAAGTGTCAGAATGCGTCGGTACATCCGGCTCTACGAATTTGAGGAAAAGTTTTACAGTAAAAACTAGGGACCTCGAAAAGATTTTTTTCAAAATTCGTGGACTCTAAATGTTCACGAGTTTTATAAAATGTTTGTTAAAAATGTATTTTTCCAATTTATTGAGAAAATTATGTGGAATTTTCATGGAATTTTTCAAGATGGAAGAAATTTTCGTTGGATTTAGGGGCGAACCTGGAAAGTCTGAAAAACAACGTTACTCGGCCGAGAAGGATCGAGAGGAGATGAATAAAAGAGGACAGCGAAAAAGGGAAAAGAGGGAGAGGGATTGTTCGATCGCGATTCGATCTCTTGCGATGCGATCTCGGATAGGAGCGCCAGTTCGCAAATAATGATTGTTAAACAGCGAGGAGATCGCGGGCGGCGTCGTTCTGTTGTTAAAGGGACTCCACTCTCGCCACGATTTCTTCGATGTCGCAACTGCTCCGTGCCAAGTACTAAAATTCACGTTAGCTCAACAGCGTTAGTCTCCTCGTTAAAATGAACCGCAAAAAATAGCAACCTCCAGACCCGAACAGAAAATAATCCGAGCCACGTGTTAGCTTAACTGTTTAATTTATTATCGAATAATATAATATATCAAGCAGGCTCTACATATGCACGCTCGTAAATTTATTCGTCTCCGAAGTCACGTGACAAACCAGTTAAAATATTAACAAACCATCAAAATAACATGGAACGTAAAAAAAAAAAAAAATAATAATTCATTTTAATGTTTCATTTTTTTTCAAATTATTACGTTCCATTTAATTAAATAATTAGGGCCATTTTTAGGCAAATAATTAATTCGTTAAAAATTTTTAAAAAACAGGTTAGCACGACCAACGGCCATTAAGAATATTAAAAAACCATCAAATTACCATGGAACGTTAAACAACAAAAAAATTAAAATTTTTTTTTGTGCAATTTAATTCAATAATTAGGGCCATTGTTGGGCGAATAATTGATTCGATGATGAATTAAAAAATTGAAAAGCAAAGCTTGCACTATCAATAGCTAGTAAGAATATAAACAAACCCATAAAATTACCATGGAACGTTAAAAAAAACTGAAAACTTTTTTTTCATTGTTAAAGAAGAAAAAAAAAAATGACGTGCAATTTAATGAAATAATTAGGACCATTCTTGAGCAAATGATTCCATAATGAATATAAAAATTGAAAAACCAAGTTTGCACGACCAACGATGATTAGTTCGATAAACTGCATTGCTTCATTTTTCATAATGACGTAAAAATAATAATTTCATCAATTTAATAAAAAAAAAAGTCGATGGGAAAAAAAATAAAAACTGCAATGAAAGCGATAAATGGAAAGTGATGACGCACGTGTGTGTGTCATTATGCACCTGACACTGCAGGGAAGTTGCACTTGTTGCACGAGTCCAGTCGGTAAAGAGTGAGTCTTTGTTCGGGTTATCGGGCGCGTTAATAAGTTATCCAATGCTTGCCAGCCCTTTGGGTGGAGTTAAGCATCGCATGATAAAAGCCGCGACACGTTGTGCATAAAAATGAGGGAAGCAAATATCAGGAGGATAGTTTCTCGGCGTGACAGAGTGTGACTGTGAGGTATTTTGCTTATGGGGGAAAGGCACCTGTCCACCAAAGGGTTGGAGAGTCCATGCATAAAGGTGTAAGCGAGCCAACGGAAAATTCAACTAAATGAGGGGCTCGAACACTTGTAACTTCCGGTATTTCTAGCAAACCTATTCCCTCGTCGCTCCGGTTGCCCTTACCAGAGCCCCATAAATAAATGAATGCTTAAGAATAATTTGAAACAAAGTGGACTGCACGAAACACGTTGAATTCTTCATTAATACCGTAACCATAGAGTCGCTAATTAATTAAGCTTCAGTCTATTTATACGATTCGAGGATTCCCCGAGCATTATCAAACTAGCATCGCCATTACTTAGCTCAGCAGCTCTTGTTCGTTCTATCTATATTTTTCTATCACTCGGCTCCCACTTGCGAGAGTTTCGTCCGGATGAATCGACTGCTTAACGTCAGAAGGGCGTATCCTCAGCAAATTTCCAGCCACCGAATGCTCTTCTTGGCTCGAGCGATCGGTTCGTGTCTGTTAATGCAAATCCTATTATAATATACACTCCGATCCAATTATCTCGAAGCGACTAATACAATGTCGAGTCCTAAGAAAACGTGGACCAGGAGCCCAACAAGAGGGCAGCAAAAATTCAATAGATAAGAGTTCGCTGCGTACATACACCGAAGAATCTCCACGTGGATATTCCTCAGAGCCTTAAGGACTCGTTTCCAGTTGCTTGAGCTCGCGAAAAACAACGATCAAGCCCTTCCCAACGTTAGTCATCGATTTACACGCAACTACGACCATCCTCCGATGTAATAGAGCCCGGCAAAGAACATTGACAAAGCTGCTAAGTGCTGGATTGTGTACTTGGATACTCGGTCGAGGTCCTTCGCCCGAGTTTTACGCGCACCTGATATCAGAATTTACAATACACACCGACTAAACAACGCACACATGTTTCCACGTATATTCCCACACATATTCATTTTTTCATACATTTTTATATAAATATATATTCGACGAGAGAGAGAAGCAACGTCCAGGAGCAATGAATTATGTCGTATTATCGGACAAGGAGCACATTTGTCATGCGCCCATTTGTCTACCTGTTGAGGTAATCCCGCCTGGACTTATTTTCACTTGAATTCGAATGTGCATTGTGCGAAATATTAATATCATTCGAGGCGACGATATAATTCATTTTTATCGGCATATTATTTTTTTAAAAATAATCACACTGGATTTGTTAACTGCGAACAAATGTTAAGTTGGATACGACGAAATAAATGTTTTTTAACAGTTAATTAATCATTTATTTGAGCTTCTCGCCATTTTCTGGAATAAACATTTGTTAATAGTTAATAAATGAATTATTCGATAAAACGTAAACTTTCTTGATAGCAAATGAATTGAATGACCATGAAGATCTACCGGGAGTTAAGGGAAATAAGAGCGATCGAACGAATCATAATCTTCAAGGAAATGCGATGCCCATTAGATTTCATCGTGATAAGAAAAATATTTTTTCATCATTAACAAATTTGATAATGAATGTTTAAGTTAAAGTACCAACTAAATAAATTTCTTTATTATAAATAAACTGTTTTCTCAGTGCACGAAAGATTGTTTGCAGCGATGATCCTTCCAGTTAATCGATTCTTCAATATATCCAATGTTGTTATTATGGTTAGCGAGGCTTAGTCATGGAGGGATCATCATTAATCGTAATCGCGCACGTGCGTCATGACTACTTTGTTTTGCGATCGTTAATAATAATTAAGAGGCCGATTAAACGGCACTTTTTGCTTGCTTCTTCGTGAGTGTATGTGTGTCACAAAGTATGTTTTTGCTTTGAAGGCAGATAATTAATATCCGCAATGGTATGTGATAATATTATCTCGGGATGCTGGCGAGGATTGCGCCATTTTCCTGATCGCTACCGATGACTTAATGTTTTCACTCGCCCCATGTGCTGCACATTTTATTCCCAGCCTTTATTTTATTTCATCAGTAACTGCAGCGAATGCGATGGATTGTGCACAATCATCGAACATCGCGATGAAACAGGTTCCGGGCATGTTGTCGATAGTGCCAAGAGAAAAATCGGCGGTGAGCAGAGCGGAGGCTCCAAAAATCGAGGAGTTTTGTGTGATAACGCGATCGATCGTTTCAACAGGTGCGAGAGATCGATACGCATCGCGTGTGTGCTCTCGTGCGCAAGAAAGATAATCCGGGCAATCCCTGGCTGTTCGCGTACTCGAGCCCTAAACGTAAGATATACACGATCCGGTTGACCAAGACGAGTTGAGAAGAGACGCCAAAAGGTGAGAGGAAAAAAAAAAAAAAGCTAAAAATGGTGCCCATTTTTATTGCGCAATTCCGACAGACTTCCGCTAGGAATTATCTCCCACAATCAAGTGCGACTTTTATGGACTCTTATTTTTCTAATTTTTATTTATTTATTTAATTATTTTATGGCCTCGAGCCCAACCGAGTCGTCGATGCACTTTTCGAGCCTCGATCGTTTTTTCATCGATCGCGATCGACTGGACAAATTTTCATGCACATAATGACTCGCCTCATTGCTCCTTTCCCTCCAGCCGAAAAAAAAATGCTAATCCTCCAACTGACAGCCACAAGTTTGAGGCTCGCATGTAAAAATGCAATCGGGGCCAGGTGTGGCACGACTTAGCAACGTACCTTTTTTTATTGCTAAGTAAAAATACACATGCAGCAACAATTCGCTGGTTAAACTAAACGTGAGAGCAAAATACGTTAATCCATCGGATACACACTCGATAAACACACACGAACGAGTATCCAGACGTTTGTATTCGTAGCCACAAAGCTGCAACGGAAAAACATGCTCAAAGCTTACATCCAGACGAACACGTATATGTTTATAAGTGAGTACTGCATTAATGGTATTCGTAGTTTACCAGACTGCTCTCAGATCTATGTGCTCGAGTGTGCACCAACACATTCCAACCCAACACACACACACACACACATTAATAGAATTCAAGCTACTTGGTACGTAAGCACGAGAACGTGTACGTCAAAACGAAGGATCGAACGTTACATGGAGAGTGTGCCAGGGCGCGGACCCAACCTGTGCATGTATGAGGCTCTTATCTTTCACAGAGACGAATGAGCCACGAGTGTGCATTCGCCATGCTCCTGCCGACGATGCTGGAAGATCTAGCCCAAGAATATTCTTTGGCAGCCACTCCTTGGGCTTCTGAGCCTTTGGGATTATTTGGGGTTCACTTTTTTGGTGATATTCGCATCGAGAGTCAGGGATTTTTAGGTTTGGGCTGAAAAATTCACTTATTCTTCGAAATAATGACGAGGGGACAATTTTTATTGGAAATTTCTAAACGATCGGGAGAATTTTTCATTATGCTGATTTGATTCGCGTCGAAAAATGCGACGAGGAGTACGAAACTTAATTTTATTGATATATTCGTTTATAATAAATGTGTGCAAGTTTATGTTTAAATTGGCGAGGCTATCCGGGTGTCTGGTTAACTCCATAACGAAGAGTTGGCTCGCGGAGCTGCGATACCAAACAGCAATTAACTATACAGACCGCGCGGATAAGTCGTTGCTGAGGTAATAAACGAAACAAGAAGAGGACCGGGGCGTAGACTCGTGTGTGCAGCGTCCACTGCATATCGATATTCCAAAGAGATAGATTTTTATTCGTCAGACTCTGAGCGTCCGTGTGTGTTCGGCAGCGGGAATTGCTAACCGGGCTTTTCTCCGAGAACTCTAAGAGCATTCGCCCCGGCTATCAGTTGCATGACACATCACGCAATCCAACTGTACCAGATGAAGCGGTGAAATATTCCCCGAGATTTTGCCTTCAATTATACCAACAACTTATATTTATCCGACGAGCTAAATTATACACCGCTTTATCCAAGGACAAACAGGAAATCATTCGCACTATTCGAAGCAACATTTTTCCGAACGAGACTCCAATTAATTTCGTAATGATTCCGCGATTCGTTTGATTTTTATTGAGTTGGAGAATTTTCGATGAAATTTGAGCTCGGTTCAGGGAAAGAATGTTCTACTTTGTCTCACGAAAGTGAGAGAAATTCGTAACGAGGTATCGTCAAAAATTGTGAGCCTAAAAAATGATTCGTCACTTTTTTTCTCTTTATTTGCCTCTTGGATTTTTTCGATCTCGCTAATTTATTCGTGAAATAAAAAAAATGACCAATTATTTATTTTCTTTTTTCATTTCGTGGCATCGCGTCCATGCAAACTTCAGGCTCACAAAAAATAGCCAATTCTTGTCAATTTTAAATGACACACTAATTTTATTGAATTTTTAATTAACCAAGAATGATGCTGAAGCCTCGTGTATGATAAATTTCAACTGCTCTGTGTACTGTAAGCGATTTGAAATTCTTCTCAATTGCCTAATACGTCGAGGTAATTAATATCGAGTCTCGCGAGAGAAAACGCGTTTCTAACTGCCCACGAGTCGTCGACAGCTTGAGTTCGGAGTTGCTGTAACAGCCTCATCACAAATTAACTGTAAATAAGCCTTCTGCAATATATTCATATGGATTACATTGCAGAACTCGAACTGTGTCAATCGACGATTATTAAGCATTGATCAAGGAGAGCTTCCCTCCTCCTCCTCCTCCTCGGATGTCAAACGAGCTGCAAAAACTCAAACTCATCCCAAAGAGACGAATAAAATGAGAAAAATATTTTTTTCTCCAATTTTCATTTTAATTCCCACATGAAATTTCACTTTCCTTTTGAATTCAATGATTTTTCGTAATTCCTCTTGACTCAGACCGTCGTTCCCGACGAAAAAGGCGTAAATAGAGCGAAGGAAAAAAAAGACAACCGGAGGAAGAAAATATAAGAGAAATTTGACGGGAATGAGAAAAAAAGGAAAGCAAGAGTTATGGCATATGACGTGCACGACGCTGACAGACATTATTTATTAGCAATTTCGAATATTCATACTTGAACACACTGCACGACGTGTACAGAGAGCACTCGCGACTGAGGGCACATATAGCAGTTTCCTACATATATGTATCCATACTATAGATACATTGCGAATAAACGTCCCGAAGGCCGAGTCGTGACCGATCGATCTCTCCCCCGCGCGATTTACAATAATCGTCCACTGGACCACTTGCTTAATAATAATCGAACCAAACAACTTTCACAAGATTAACTGCGTATTTGTATTTTCAATCGTCAATATATCCCCAACGTATTATGTCGACGTTATTGAAAAACGATGATGAGAGGCCAAAATTTAACCAAGAGATTCCCATCGACATCTTGGACTCTCGGTGTGATGCAGAAAAATGCATTTTTCTATTGCGAAATGCACTTTTTGCAGAAAAATGCATTTTTTCATTGCAAAATCCACTTTTTGCATCTTTTACGATTTTCCTCTCCCGCAACGGTTTTTTTTTTTTTTACTTTTTCGAGGGCGGGAAGTGCACGTCACTCGGACGATTTTTCCTCGCGATCTCCAGGACTCAGCACCGTTTATTCAACGATTTTTTTGTACATGCAAGGATACAACTATTTCTTGAAAATTTAGGAAGGAAAGGGGAGCGCCTCAGGTTCTTATAAATGACGATGGCCACCTGACGCGCAAGCCAACTGCCTCGGGGAGAGTCTCAGGCACACAGTTGTCTCGGGGGCGAGTTTCGTACCCTCTGTCTCAAGAACCCCGTCTCGGCTATACTTAAGTACTTTTTATCCTCTGGTACGTAAACTTGCCCGCGGAGAAATTGCTATTAAGGTTTGACTTGGCCCTGGCAGGGGGAGATAGCCAAAGAAATTTCATTCCATTTTGCGATTCGAAGGAGTCGAGGGTGAGACACCCTTTTTTAGGTAAAACCGAGGGGTGGCTCGCGCCCTTAAAATACCAACTTCGAGGCAGATGTCTCGACGGAACTCCTGCTCGACGATTACCAACGAATTTCGGTTTTCAAGGAGTCCTCACCAACACTCCGATGTGTTTAGTGTCTCGAGAGTGAGAAAGTGGCAAAGGGAGAGCCAAAGAGAGAAAGGGAGAGAATTAGATTCGAGGGCATGGCCAGAAGCCATGTGTACATAAGGAAAATATAGCACAGGTGCGTTTTCTTCATCTCGATCTTGGATCTCATCCTCGATCTCTCCAAACGATCCCACTACGTGTTCCTCTATCCATTTTATATCTATATAGACCCAGAGCGATTAGTGTACATGGGCCAACGGTCAGAGGCGCCGACGAGCCTCGTTGACAGAAAACGATTGTAACGTTCACCTTTATCGGCCCCTTTCCCCAACGAAATGAAAAAAATTAAGGAACCTCGAAGCTCACGAACTCGATTACGACGTCGCCACCTGTGCGCTCGACCCGGCTCTCGGCAGGTTTTATTGGATTACGGATTCCTCGGGTATAAAGACACAGGACACGAGCTCGCTTTCCCGCCAAAAGTTAAATCGACTCCCTGAGGCTTCCGGACACGAAAATCCTCAGCTTGCTAAGCGGATTATCCAGGTTGAAGATCAACTTTGTGATTGAGACCAAGAAAATGATACTTTTTGCTTGCCGCGTTGGAAAATTTCTGCCGCGTCCTCGGCAGCGCGGTTCGTCGGAGCAAAAATTCTCGTCAACGAATTAAACGATAGCGCGTAGGAAATTGATCCTTTTTTTTTTCTACAATCACCATGATCAGGGTCTAAAAATTTGGTCTCGTCGTGAATAAAACGGGCGAAGAACTCACCTAAACGTCGACCGCGGCAGCGCGTATTCCAACGATCCCGCTTGTCTCAGCGTCGAAGTCTCTCGCGGTGGGTCGAGTCACTTAACACTCTCGCACTATTAAGTATTTATATCTCTCGTATTTGTTTTATTATTATTTGTAGCTTTCAGCAACTCGACACGAATCCGTAACACAAAAAACATGCGATTCACACTTTTTCACACTCTAGTCTGGCGAAGGATGATCTCGAGGCGGAGTTATTATTTTGTACTCCGAAATCAGCGAGTCTCTGAGCGACGGAGAGAAAAAAATAATTTGAAATTTTTTTTCATCTCCCAACGAAAAAGCCTCGCGATTTATTTTTTAAATAAAAATCGTCGATCGATCAGATTGAACTTTGTAGAAATTGAATGACCATGAAAAATCCTACGAGAGCTCGATAATTAAACGATTTTCGGGATCGATCAAAACTCAAAGGATAATCCGACCATCTCAAGAGACGAAGGTCACACTTGTGGGTGTCGTCTTTTTCGTTGGATGCACACGGAGGATTTCCCGAAGTGATATATCGAGCGATCGGCATCCACGATAATATGTATACATAAATTAATTAGATAGGAGCGTGCGATTTCGCTCGATCGATCTCATAAAATCGCGGCACAAAATCGCGGTCACAGTTCGCGAAGCGTATTGTTGAATCGCGCCACGACGAGTGTTGGTCCCGGCTGATGATTCCGAGGGGAGGGTGCAAGAGAGATAAAGAGACAAGTTGGTGGTGGCAAAGAAAAATGGTGATGGTGAGTGGGTGGGCGCCGATGGTCGAGCTCCTGCGAATGATGTATAGCGAGTTAGTTGGAGATTGTTGAGGAAGATGAGGACGTTCGGTAGCGAGGAGTGGTGGTGAAAAATGCTCGAATGGTAGTGGGCGAAAAGCCTGTTGATTCGGTGTCGAAAAGGCTTGAAAATATGGAATGGGGGATTCCCTTGGACGTGTCAGTTCGATTGAACGTCAAGCTCTACGCCAAGGCAGAGTGTCGGTCAACGATAGTCAGCAATACACAATCGATAGATCGAGACGCGCACTGAATAGATCGATCGTTCTGGTCACGATCGATCCGACGAATAAATAAATTTAAAAAAACATTAAATAATTCACTAAAACAATTGATGACAGCTCCGGCGACACGTCGCGCACGAAATATCGAGGGATAATAAAATAAAAAGAAACTTAAATCGCTCCTCCAAACGAGCAACTACGCACTTTCCCAAAACTCAATAAAAAAAACAATAATTTCTCAAAGAATTATGTTTTTCCTAGTAACTTGAAAGTACGAGACCAGAGCAAGCGCAAAGACACGAGATCTTGGTGTATCTAGGTCTGCGTACCTCGTGGAGCGTGCAGCAGGAGGCGTGCTGTCCCGTACTGGACTAGCCACGGGCCCCCTCGAGCAGAGAGGGCCGGTCGCGCTTCACCTCCGCTCTTGCTTTACCTAACCCTCCTCCTCTTTCCCTCCAACTATCCTTCTTTCTCTCTCTCCCTCGCTCTCCCGCTACTTTTGCCTTTGCCACTCCACCTCCACCTCCTTCTTTTCCTTCGCGGTGTATTTTACGGGGCATAAGGCCCCCTCGGCTCTCCCGCTCTCCCGTGCAAAGCCCATTTGCCCCCTCCCTTTTCTTTTTCTCTCTCTGTCGCTGTGTCTAACGCATTGCGTGTGCAGTATCGATGCTCCGTTCTCTTTCCAACTAACGAGCAGACTTTGCTTCGCTCCTGTATGAGCGTTCATCCTTATTTAACAATTTAATCAATTTTATCAAAAATTTTCAAAAAAAATTATCAAAAAAAAGGAAAAAAAAATAATTAATATTCTATTTCGCGAATGTTTACTGCCCTGAATGGCAATTCCCTTGCCATTCAGGGTCCTGGCGGATTCTCATTGTTTATTTTCTGCCTCCACAACGATCGGACAGTAAATATATTTTATTATTTGTTTTTTCGGAGCTGACGAATGAGCCACCGTTTTACACTCGATCCTCACGCGTATCCTCCTCTTTTTTCATCTAATTTTCTGCACTGAATCGTTGCGGTCTTGACACCCCCTTGGCCGAGTAACGCGGAACGTCGACAGGTGGGCCGGCGCGGAGCTGTAGATCGTAGCGACCGCGACACTAATATCCCTGAGAGGGCCAGTAACAGCGCGGCCAGACCGAAGCGATTCGAGCGCGAAAAGCGAAGATTAGTTTTGCCAATCGAGACGTTGGTCCGAAGGAGAAAGGGCAACAGAGATCCGAGTCTTTTCGTTCGGGGAGAGATTGATTTTCGAGATCACAAACGGAGCCGCCGCTTGGCTGAGCAAAAATCGAACAAGCAAAATTTATTGAGCAATTATCGACGAAAATGGAAAGATAAAAAAATTTATTCACAATCGCGCTGCAAATGTCGAAGAATTTTTTTAAATTTTACTAAAAACTCTGCGACCTCCCGTTTCCCTCAAATTCCCATGGACTCTGGTGGGAAATAGTTACCAGTTGAATTATTCAAATGCATGGAAAGACGTAGTCAACAAATACGTCGACCAATCCCTCCGGGGGGTCCGAGAAAATTTGTCCAATAAATAGAGACTCGGCAGGTCCGCTCTGATGAAAACGCCCTTAATTAGATGCATCCATACAACACAGATCCTTTACGTACATTCCCATAAAGTTTAGTCTCTGTGTGTGCTACTCTTTTTCGATAAATTAATACAAAACGCCGGAACGGAAGTTCGCTCCGCAAAGCACGGGGTGAAAACCTTTCCCTCTCGCATTTACATTACCAGGAGATGCGTTCATCCTGTGCCGGAACTAAATCGGATATTTCGATGAAAATTTTAACCTCCTCCGTTCTCTTGCCATTCAAACTTTTTCGGATTATTCCATCGCGCCTGTAAATCAACGCCCTCGCTCGTTACATCGACACACACATTTACACATGTGTCTTTCGTGATACTCGTCACAATGCGGTCAAGTCGATATTATTCGTAGTCAAGTATGCGTATCCAAAGCGTGTGAAAAACGTTTCACCCTCTTGGACCCTCGTGCGAAACAATACGTGCTATAAATATGGAGAAATTCAGTTTTTTATTTATAGATCCAACCCCTTGCGCGTTGACACTTGGATCTCTTACAAAACTGCCCTCAAAAATCTGTCTATTTGTTACTGAAAATGGTCGGATGAAATCCTCGTGTGTACACGGAGAAAACAATTTATTTATAATAAAGAAATTTATTTAGTTGGTATTTTTACTCAAACATTCATTAACTGTTACAAAATTTGTTAATGATGAAAAAATATCTTAAATTTTATATAGGCATAGAATTTCCTTCAAGATAATGATTTGTTCGATCGCTTTTATTTGCCTTAACTCGGTAGATCTTTATGGTCAACGAATTCATTTGCTATTAAGAAAGCTTACGTTTTATCAAATGATTCATTTATTAACTATTAACAAATGTTTATTTCAGAAAATGGCGAGAGGCTCAAATAAATGATTAATTAACTGTATCCAACTTTAAATTCGTTGGCAGTCGCCAAAAATCCTGGTACATATAAATAAATAGTTTTCTCAGTGTGATAACGACAATCGCGGTATAGAAAGGAATTAATTTTAATGTTAATGATGCGAACAATGAAACGGCCGTTCTCGTCCGGCTGATTGCGTGTTTTTTTATTTTCTCTCCACTTTATCGTCGTTGTGTACTCGGCGGTACGAATAAATTAGGCAGTCCGAGTAGCATGGACATTGGATTGGCAAACGACGGTTGTCCGTCGGTTCAACGGTCGTACAGAGTCGAGTTGAGGGCAAAAGAAAAAAGCACGGGTTTTATGTAACGCCCTCTGTTTTACTCAAATAGTTATGCACCCTCGCAGTTCTCTCCGGGCCGTTTTTTTTTCCCTTCCCTCGTTATTTTTTTTCTCTCTTCTCGTATCATCGACTTCTGTTGCTCGACTTCGGAGTCGGCAGCAGGAACTCCAATTCTAATACGTTCCATGCGCCTGGGCTAGTACGTGGTGGAAAAACGTTTTCAAATATTGCGAGAACCTGGCAGTAGGAGAAAGGGAGAGAACGAAGAAGGCAAAGCAAAGTGCAGTGTTCTCGTTGCACTTGTTCCCTGCTGCTCGTTCTCTCCTGCCGCTAAACGCTCAAAACAGCCGGAGCACCTGTTACACTCCACGCGAGGATACCAACAGTTAAGTAAAAGGTTTGTACGTGTGCGTATGCATTTTCAGGACACAACCAACAACCTTAGTTTCTCATTTTTCTCCTCTCTCTTTCTCTTTACATTCTATTCTCATCTCCATCTGCTCGACCCCCCTTCACCGCTCTCGTTCAATCAACCCTGCAACTAATGTGCGTGCCTCGAATACCTGATCCAACCGTGTAATGGATATTACACGTGACTTTAATGGAACTCGCCAACCAGGACCTGCTAAATGTCTTAATCAACATTATTACCTTTTTTACGATTCTTCGCTTTATCGTTCCGAATGATAAGCCCCCGAATATCATTCGATATCCTTCCCCGGCGGATCGATACATTTTATCTCGCTGCTTCATTCGAGCTTGCCCTGCTCTTGAAATAACCGACAGAAATTGCCAGAGCTCGTCCAAAAAATTGTTCCTTCTTATTTAATTGAAAAAATTTCACGAAATTATATAAAAAATTGATTAATCATTATTTTTGTCGGAAATAAAAAAATTTGTATGGACTCTATGGTCTCTCTGGACTGAAAGTTATCAGAATTGGGCATTCAGGGACCTGGTAATTTTTAGCCGGAATATTATCATCTTTTTTTTTATCGAGTCCGAGTGAAAAATTGTGGCGATAACAAAGCTTTGACATGAAACCCATGAAACCATTCGGCAAACTTAATGGTTCCATGAAAAAAAGAATAAAAAATCATCAGAATGGACTTTTGACCATAATTGGACGTCGGAATAATAAGAAATAAACGAGCAGAATGGAGGTTGGAAATTTCATTTTGTTGTATTCATACCTGAGTGTACGAATAAATTGGGATAATTTAAAAATTTGTAAATGAAAAAAAAAAAAATCAAAATAAAATAAGACAAATAAAAAATAAAATGAAATAATTTGTTGAAAATTCAATTTCTACATTTTTGGGTGTCGACGATGAAAAATTGTGGAAAGAATTTAGGAGGATGGCGGAGGAACTTGATATTTTTCGTTTTAATTTTTGAAATAGGTCGATGATCTTTGTGGACGAAGCTTGGCGTGATGTTCGTCCATATGAGTATGAAAGAACAGGTGCAATCCTATATTAAGGATAGCTCGATCAATCATCATATTTATTCATCGTCGATAATATCCAGTCTCATTAATTCCACCTGGACGTTGTTGTTGTCTCTGTTGGTTCGAAAGAAATGGTACGAGGAGTACGACGAGGTATATTCGTGTTTGGCTGTGGATCTGAGTCGAGGATCGTTCCTAATTGCTGGCAAAAAATTAGCTCAATGTTGGAGAGTTCCCGAGATCGTTTAATCGCGGTCACACGAGCTGGACGCCCGAGAGGGTGCATCAAATAATCTCCGTAGAGTTATTTGCTCTGGCCCGTTCGCCCTGGGTTATCGCACGGAATAATGGCAATTAAATATATTCGGGGACTCGCTTGGCGAGCCGAGGAGAATTTCAGAAAATTACGTTTCCGGTTGGGAGAATTTGTTGTTTTTTTTTTTTTTTTTCAACTTTACGAATATTCATGGAAACTTTGAAGGAAAATATTACTTTTGGACATTTCACAAGCCCACTAATTGCGTCCAGAGGCAATCGGGGAGGAACCACCATAAAAATTTCTTCTAATTTCTTATTGAGACCCTTACGTTCCCAAGGAGCAATGCCCAGTCTCGACTTTCCCACATTTTGATGGGCCAAGAAGTGTTGTTGTCTTCTCACCCCCATAGAAAAGGGGAAAAGGGGAAAAAAGGTGGTGCCGGCATGCCAGAGGACGACTAGACAAGACGGAGAGGATGAA
Organism: Campopleginae sp. 14b; assembly: GCA_030522525.1. Taxonomy (NCBI): domain Eukaryota; kingdom Metazoa; phylum Arthropoda; class Insecta; order Hymenoptera; family Ichneumonidae; species Campopleginae sp. 14b. The sequence goes on from JAPYYS010000917.1 coordinate 63,582, forward strand.
AAATACTTTGCGCGGGAAGCACATGTTCGGATCAGCTGGTATTCACTCGTCGGCCGGCTCGAGCCCCCCGAAACCGTGGCATTCAACCGTCAAATATTCATTTATATATCAAAGTGTGTATTGGTGTGTACGAACCAATATCTACAGATATAAAGACGTCCTTAAAGTTTATACCCTTCGGGGGCCCTCGCACATGGCCCTTAAGCGATAAGGGGCATATATATACGTGTATGCATGTATATTATTCCTTTAAGAACCGGAGCACGCACGCAGAGTGCGACTTTGGTATTCTTATTAATGGCATACATTATTATTGTCTGTGGCTGCCAACTACGTGCATGTTTTTCGAGCCAACAGTAGCGGAGGCTTTTCTCGTGAGGTGGAATATCTCTGGCAGCTCTGGACGTCGCTCAACGACCTGGCGGTAACGGCCGCGCGTCAACGGTCACCGGCACCTGACGTTTTAACAAGCCAGCGCTGTTCCCTAGTCGCCCCAAGAAGCCTCCACCCTTAGCACTTTCCTTTTTTCCCCACAGCCTAAAATTCGTACTTCTCCGACATATTCCTCACGAGCTCGTTGATCTGGTTACCAACAGAAACGTCCTTGGCGGGCTGTCTTACGAGAAAATCAAAAGTTTCGTCGCTGGAGACGATTTTTTATTTATTTTTCGAACGCTCCATCGTCGCCAATCCATCTGGACCATTTCCCCTTTCCCCCGAATAATTCCCCATACCCGATAGAAATCACACGTCGAGCCGAGCACCGGAAAATGAAATAAAAGACTCGGAGCCTCGGAGTGAAGGAGATAAATATGCAACAGCTCCGGAGCCGGTGTTTATACGAAGAGCGGAGGCGTCGCGTGGACGCGGTTCGATGATCCAGTGGCAAAGGCCGCCCCAGGCTAAAGCCCGGCTCTCCAGGCTCTTCACCGGTGCATATTCTGCACCGCGAATCCTCGCGCATCCTCCCCGGGTCCATTCACGCTTTCTCATCTACTTTTATAACGGCTCATGTCCCTCTAGTCCGCGAGCTCTTTCCTCGACGATGTTCCAAGAGCACGACCTTTTGCGAGTCTTCTCTTTTATATACGCCAACGCGACGTCCACTGAACGGCATTCGGAGTCCGGCTAATTCTCATCTTCCCAACATCCACGCCTCCCTTCCCCGGAATACCCGCCAGGCTTTTAGTTTATTCACGATCCTAACGTAATTAGAGTTTTCAATGAAGATCCCAGACGCACCGACCGACGGCCCTCGCTCTCGTAGTTAACGTTAAGCACCTACGATACCTCTTTCATCATTTAATCTTATCCTTCACTCTATAGATCACGCCAATCTGACCTCTCGCTATATGGTTCGTCTCTCTACCCCTGACCAACCTCCAGCATCTTCCTCGTGCCTCTCATTCTCCCATCAATCCATTTACCCATATAAATCTCTTCGTTCAACGTCCAATACATCACTCCCAAGACTCAACTCCTTTATCACCACGTGCTCTCGCTCCTTCATCCAATCCACACCGAGAATACGTTTATTACGATAATACGAGCCATTCAAGAAACGCCTCGAACATTTTCATTGCTCAACAAGTTGTCTCCATTAGGAGGATGCTAGAGGCGTCTCTATGAGCGAATTAGCACGTGAGGGCTAGCAAAAATGATGTGTGTGATCATGTTGACGTTTGCATTGTTGGAATGCAACGAATTTTTATTTTTTCTTCACCAGAGCTCCAAATTATTTCCCAATTATTTGTCCGGACGATAAAACGATTTTCTCTTGCGATCGAATAAATAAATCGACACAATAAATTCTCATTATTTACAGAATTCGCAAATATTTCGTTGAATCTCAACGTTGCAAACTTCGGAGTCGAAAGTGGAGTCTGTAGTAAAAAAAATCGTAATCATACATTTGATTTCTCATCGATGACGATTTTTTGAATTAATTTGCAAAAATTTCCCAAAAAATGACAACGTCACGCGGTTTTTTTCCATCCAATAATAATTTTCTGTCAGACAGCGATCTCTTTTGTCAAGGGACTATCTGATGCGATTGTTTGGAACAAGGTATTCCAGGTTGATTGTCATGTAGGTCAAGCAGGTGTCGGAGATTATTATTCTCCGTATAGTCTCGGAAGACTCGTCATGGATAGATCATCGTGAAGCTACTGCGGCCCGATAGGAAAACTGTTTTTTCTTCGGCTCCATCGCGGCCTTTTCGTCATGCGTTTCGATACACCTGCCCCGAGTCGATCCAGTGGAAAAGACAGTCGCAGCTGCTGTGGACAGATGAAAATATGGAATCATATTTTCCCAATCCCACTGATAAGGCGGCTCGAGGAAATTTTAATTTGAATTTTTCATTTTTTAAAATTTTTATTATTTTTTTGCTCGTCCATTTTCTTCGTCAGGAAAATCCAATTTTTATTCCTCACCGAATCCGTTATGATACAAATCCGTTGGGTGAGATTGTCACGCTGCTTGATTCTTCGATGCCTTCATTATCGCCTCGACCGTGAAGAAATCCGACTGGAGATTCGTGGGTGTTAATTCTGATAAAACAAATTTCGGAACCAAGTCAACGCTTAACGCCTCTGCTCCTCTCCCGCAAATAAATAAGAACATGTTCTCGATACTTTTATACTTTCAAGTATATTCTTACTATATATATATACATGTAAGCCCAAGAGCAAATGAGATAATAATACGAAATTACACAGACTAACTGAGCGTGGCGTTCTCCAAACTGGAGCTTCCTCTCGCGCCTCATTTTTGTCAATTTTCAACGCTCCACGCGATAGATAATTAATACTACGTAAAAGCAGTAGCAAACTTATCCGGACCTTCCGCATTTTTGCTTCGTAGAAAATATCGATTCACGAAAAACTATTTTCTGACACAGACGCCGATCTAAAAATATTGCCTTTTCGACGATGACGTTGCCCTCCACTTCCTTTTTATAACCCTCCATGACGGAGCACTATGAGTTTCGTAAAAAGAAACAACGTACACTTTGCCTCCGATGCGTTTTGTGCCTGTCCGAACTTCCGCCGCAGCGTAACTTCGCCGCACGAAAAATCTATAACAATAATTTGAAATTCGAGATTATTTGTTGCCGATGCTACGAACATCGTTCATGCGCATTTTAACACGTAGACTCCCTTTGAGGTCAGCCAATCACCGGACTGGTACAAATTTCAACTTGGATTTTCCGAAACTTGGTATTTCTTCGGTGAATTCATGAAATTAATCTTGGAACCATACTTTTTAGGGGTAGAATATCCTGAATAATCGATTGCAATGATTTTTTTTTCCAAAATCTGAATCCATCCAGCGACTATTTGCTTTTTTATTCACATCGACGTGGGGCTTCGTGATGGTGGAATTTTCATGATGAAAAAGATTGTTCGGAGAAGGCTGAAGGTTTTGTGACATGTTGGCACAGAAGACATGTTGGTCCAGAGAGCATGTGGGCATGAAAACGTGTGTACGAAGTTGCTCCGGCGGGACGTACAGCAGCCGACAGGCTAGTTTGTCGCGTGGCTTCGGGAAAGATAGCCGTTGGCGATGTCTCGGCGGTGAGGCCCTCTGGCGAAAGGCGATGGAGCGGAGGAGTTGGCGACTGGGTCGGTCGTGGTCTCTGGAGAGGCAAGAACCATGGAGAGGAGAGAGAGAGAGAAGAAGAAATACTGTTGAAGAAAGGTTTGTCGTGGGGAGTCGCGCGTGGGTCCTCCTGCTGGTTTCATCTGCCCTGAGCGTGCCCCGAGGTTCGGGGGGCGATCGAGAGAGGGGAAAAAGGTCGCGCGGCCTCTCTTGGAAAGATCGACGCAGTGGAGGTTAGGAGGAGGAGATGGCGAATGAATTGAGATGGACGGAGAAAGAGAAAGAGAAGGAAAAAGAACGTTAAAGGGGAAAGGACGTCAGACGGAGACGATGCGATTCTATAGCATAAGGAAAGAGTGTGCAGACACACGGCCCCGGGTGATTACGTCGCCTGTCGGCGCGGAACTGTCTCCTCCTACCCGCGGCGCCCACTCGCTTCTCATTGGCTCACTCCCGCTACGGAAACATCACGCTAACAGTAGCTCTCTCTCTCTCTCTCTCTCTTCCCATCTTTCTCCATCTTCTCTTTCCCTCTTTTTCTCCCACAGTTTTGGAGAGTGTTCGTTTCGAGTGGTTCCGTTTGCCCTCTTCGTTCCATCCAGCTCGTAGGTGCGGTTTCCAAGCCTCACCAACACTTTTCATCTGCACTAACACACCTTTGAGCTGCTCTGGCTCCTTCTTTCTCACGTGAGCTTCATTTTTGTCGATCCTTCTCTTTCGCACTTGAATTATTCGTTGCCCGGGATCATCCACGCGATCACGAGTCGTTTTATCTATTTTTCTTCCCTCTCTACCCCTGGGCCCCTTATTTTTACCTCAGCCTTTGCGTCTCCATGGACAAATCTTATGAAACGCGTGACTCATAGATGCAGTCCTTAAGGCGATGCACTCCAAAATTTCCATCAACTTTTGACCTCGATAACGCGACTTTCATGCACCGCGAGAAGAACCCGAAGATCTTTTCTTCGCTAACAAGAGGAAGAGTTAATATAATGGATGAAAACCAACGGGATAGGGAACCAAAAACGAAAAGCCTGCGATGTCGAATCCTCGGAAAAATATTCAAACGCATTTATCAGGACGTAACGCACACGCTATACGAATTAAACTTTTGCAACAAATGTAGAGACGCGCAGCGTGTGAATAATTCATCTCGCGTATAAAATCCGAGTCTTGGAAATTTCTCTTCGATCATTTTTTTTGCTGCAGAAAAATGATGGAAAAATCTAATTGTTGTCGAATAATTGCGGGAAAATGAGAAATAAACAAACAAAAACGAAACTCCAATGACACGAAAAATCGATGCCGCGATTTCCAGAGAAGAATTCTTCACCGGGAGGGAAAAAAAACGAGACTCTTTCTTGCGGCGATCTCAAGAGTTGTCTGCGAGACTCGTGTTTCCGTAACTCTCCCACGATCGTCGACAAGGCTCGTCGATAAGGAAAGATGAGTAAGTCTTCGAGGTTTCGGGCTACGACGATCGCGTTCGATTATTTGATCCAGATAATTGAGCAATGGAGAGGCGAAGATTAAGTGAAAAGTGGATACAGAAAAGTGTGAGACTCCGGTGGGAAGAAAAAAGGAGAAAGATCGCGAGAAAGAGTTGAAGAATCGAGAGAAAATGTTGATGCGGCTCATTGAGTGGTCGCGGGGCATAAGACAAGACGATCCACCGCGGAGGCCACATCTAATACAAATAAAGACAACGATCGCGTTTTGTTCCCGCGAGTCCGACGATAATTTCATAAAATCTCTTGGTCTCGCTGGCAAATTAGTTACTTTTCGAAAAAGCCAGCGACGTCGCGGCCGATTATTCACTCTCTGTCATTGCCAACAGGACTGGAAGTGCAAAAACAAAAGCTCAGGTAATAAGATGAAGTGCGCTGTAGCCCGGGGGACTTGGAAACGATACGATTCCGGTTGGCGATCCTGTGGGATTCTCAATCGAGTCTCGTAGCGTCGTCGCGAGCTCGTAGATCGATTTTCTCTCGATCCAACGGGTGATCGATGATTTTTTAATCCCTGACCCTGAGAATTTTAACAAAGTAATGAATTTCCAAAAAAACAGGCACAAAAGTTTTGGTTGTTGATGGAAAATTGTTTTTGCGCCAAGGAACAAACGATAATATTGACTCAACTTGAAGGTCACGAACGATTATTAAAAATCTTCAATGAGTGAGAAGAAAAAGGATTGATCCTTAACGGTATTTGTTATTAGTCGAAGGCTAACCATCAATGCGAAACAAATAGCCAAAGATTATGAGAATGATCGCGTGAAAACGCATTTAGTTTGCACCTGTCTCACGAGGAGGTCGCGCTTCGATAAATCGCCAATAAAATAAAGCAGCGAAAGATGTTGAAGTTGTTCCGAAGCTGGTGCGTCGTAGGAGGTGGTAGCCTCAAGGATAAAAGGCGTCAAGCTCAGTGGCCCGTGACACTGCCTTTATTTCTGTCATTTTCTTTGCAGGTAGGAGAGTTGGTGGTGGGGGAACTTGGGTGGTCGAAAAGTTGTTCTTAATTACGGAATATCTCGAATATTCCAACACTGAAAAGAAAATTTGTTGGGAAAGCCCGGATATTTATTTGGATACGTTCGACAAAAACGTTTTTTTTTTCAAAAATCCCAAAAATGTTGTCATTGCAGCGGGAAATATTGAATAAAGTTTATTCCGAAAGTAAATTTGAGTCTCCTCAATTCTAAATTTTGTAAAAAGTTTCGTTATCAATGAAAAATATTGTTAAAATAACGAAAATTTTGAAATAATTGAAAAATATTTAGTTGATCGTATTCAACAAAATATCGACGTTTTTCGACTGAATTTCATATTCAATGAGAGGCCGAGAAGTTGCCGAGAGGACGAGGGGGATGAAAATAATGAATTGAAAAGTGATAATCGTGGTTACTCGTTTAGCGTGTTGTATCGCGAGAGAAAATCTCGGCATTGTACGAGGCTGATTGCTCTCGATCATTGAGTATTGAGCACTGCGATAAGAGATAATAAAAATATTTACAATTCCGGTGAGTCTAATTCGTGCGTCGAAGTTTATCGATGTGCTGGGCGCGAGTCGCTGTTAGATCCGTTAACGAAGATTATGCAATTTGCATGAGACGCCGGGGCCGAGGAGGAGAGAAAAAGCGCCAGGGGCAAGGCGACCGTTCGGGTATATGTAGCGGTACATAATTCTCGTCATGTTACAGAACGCGTTTGTGCTGAGAGCAAACGCGGGAGCAGAGCTAGGGTGAGAAGTGAGATGCGTTCTGTCTCCGCGAGCTCTTAAACATATGCTAATGTCGATAATCTGTGTGCATGTTGCCTCTCTTACCTTTGTACGTTTCTTTATACATATGTTCTCGTTGCAATGGGTGTGGACTGCGTTAAATCTCAGCTAACCTTAATCGAAGCACGCTTCCGAGTTCATTCATGGAGACACAGAGGCCCAAGCTTCATACATATTTATACTCCGTCCTTCCGTGTTCTTCGATGTCTCCGATTAAAACAGTTTCTCGTAAACACACAAATTAAGTTTATTCTATTATTATTTATCATTAAAACAATCGCTTCAAAAAATGGTCAGTCGATGTTAAAAATGCAACGATATAGCAGCGTGGACGTCAAATTTAAAACGATTTTTTCCGGGATTTAGTCAAAATTTTCACGTTACGGAGAGTTCAATTTCGTTTATTTATTTTTTTATTTCAATTTTATTATTACCGAATTGAATTAAGTTTTTTCATCAATTATTATTATCATATTAATTATATTTTTAATAATAATATTGATATTAATTATAATAATTATAATTAATTAATCAATATTATTATATTAATTTGTATTTTTATTCATATATTTTATATTTTTGTTATATAATTGCCATGAATAAATAAAATCATAAATAAAGAAAAAAGTCGAATTTTCAAACAGATCCGTTGTGCCTGGGGACCGAATAATCGAAAGGACTCGGATTCGTGATTGATTTTGGCAGATTTTTCGAAGCAACAGTACGAGAACGAGGATCATGATCGAGCTCATTTGTCCAAGCGTTTTCCTGGACTGTATACGTAACGAGATCAAAATGAGGGTAGAATTTATGAGTGAAAAAAAGACTGATCGATGCCCGGCTTTCAGGAATGATAACTGGCAATCGTGACCGCAAGAAAAACATACAATGTAACGTGTACTTATACGTGTATGAAATATTACGAACAATGGTAATGATGAGTATTATGCACTGGAGATGCATCTTTGGGTCTTTGGGATGCTGGCGGTTCGGGGGGACATTGAATATTTCTCACAGCTCGTAAAGTCGCATGTGAGCGTCGAGATGAAAAATGTTCTGGTCGATCATCACGTATCAGGGGCACTGAGCTACCGCGATCGCTCTCTTCGTCCTCGGGGATTAAAAACAACAGCAGATTCGTGCATTCGTTTTGAGAAGCGACAGATCAGCTCACTCGGTTCTGGCATTCGTTGGTTCTCCGCGTTATTTGCTCGGGCAAAATATCACGGAGAATAAAAGGAAGAACGACAGGAGCGATGCGCTTTTGATACGAGAGAAAGCGAGAGCAAATTTTGCGGTTGGGAATGGAGCTCTTGCACCCCGATCAGCCTCGTAATCATCGCGATCGATTGAGCCTCCGGACGATTCTCTTTTTACTTTGGACCTGTATACATTAAATTGGGACAGGTAGCTGTGAAGAAGTAAAATGAGGAGGATAGAGGCTCGAGTCACGTGCAGACTCTACTCTGGCCCCTCGACCAACCGGAAACGTGTTATAGAGCCAAAGAGAAAATAATCAAAAAATATATATATTTCCTCGCAATTACCTACACATGCACAAAGTGAGGTAAATATCTTTCGCAGCGACGCGATCTCGTTGCATCAAAGTGCAATGTTCAACCCCACACCCCACATTTTATTTATTTATTTATTTATTCATTCATTCATTTATTTATTTATTTATTTATTTATTTATTTGTGGATTTACAGGACGATCGAGTTTATAGAACCGACTTGTACCAGTATTTCCAACTCCTCGCACTACAAGTCGCGTTATTATTGCCAGACTCTATCCTTAAACCGGATTTCGTTTTACTATACGACAGAGCCAACGACCAACCGATCTGTTCCAAGATCAAAACCAGATTAATCGACATCGGACTACTATCGGGATAATGAAATTTACGCCCTGCTCTCTGTACTCCTCTATATCCTACACGCGAATATCGAGTACTCGTTAAGCCTACAGCGCACCCTTCCTAGTTCCACTCATCATCATTTTATTCCTCATCATTTTCTCTCATTTATGTACCTCAATCTCTTACAATTATTTTCGAATTCGATCGCTCAACATTTTTTTTTTTTTTTTTTTCACGATAATGATGGGTTGAAAATTTGTCAAGTGTTACGAGCGATTGTAAATTTTGTTTTTAATGAGCGACAATAATGTTTGTCTGCAAATCGAACAAATCACGGAGTTTCGGATTTTTATATTGTTTTTATTCACTCAATTATTCCCGAATACGATTATCGAAGGCAAAGTCCATTTAATTTCGATATTTTTTTTTAATTTGGAAATATTAGAATCTCTGGATATACCCAGGATCGTGATAATCTTCCTCGAGATCGAACGCAAACGCACGGAGCTTCCTTCGATATTCTTGAGGATATTTGTCGAGTGCACAATTGTACAAATTGTCAGGGGGGAGGGTCATTGCTCTGTGTTAGTAATTGTTCGAGTCTGCAGCACTAAATTAAGAGAAAGTACGTATATTGTGTGCGGAATAGGAGAATTGCTTTGGGTTAGTTGGCAGGTACGTGTGTGCGAGAAATATGTATACGTAAGAGCAAGCACGAATTTGTTGAACGGTGTTGTGCGAGGTGAGTATAAAATTGTCGGTTTGGTGAATCAGAGCTGAACTATCGCGACTATCAGACGTTGTGCTCGCGGTCTTTCCAAGTGACACAAATTAAGAGACAAGAGACAAAGAGAGACTGTCTCGAAATGCAACAACAAAATAATAAATTTATAACCATCGGTTTGGTATCCCGAATTACTTTCCGGATGTCCTTTAACCTGTTCGATATGTTAACCAAGCCTAAATACGTAATTCCCTCAAATTTGATGGGGCAGCGGCTCGTAATAATTATTATAAATAATTATTATAAATGATATTTATTTATTTCATAATTATTAAAAATAATTTTTATTTTTTCATAATTATTATGAATGATTATTATTTTCTTTATAATTATAATAAATAATAATTATTTATTTCACAATTATAAATCGTCATAATTATTTATCATTTCTCATAATGAGTAATTCGATTAATGGACCGTCAGACATAATGACTTTTTTTATGAGGGCGCCAAATTTCGATAAAAAGAGATTTCCTTATTTCTGCCTCGTGCCGAGAAATATCTGGACGAAAGAAATTGTGATACGTCGATGATAAATTTGCGTTGTGGTCTAGTCGCATAGTTGGGACGATCAAGATGTTTCTCAGCAAGAGGAGAGATCTTAGGCGGTGGAGGGAAATGTGTAGCGCGCGAGAAGGAGAAAAATATGTTTGCAGGGTGAATATATGGCGTGTGGTATAACGAGCGGGCAACGCCAGATTTATAGCCGTCTTAATCCGACGACCGCTCGTCGCGATTCAACCTCGCAGCTCACCAGATATTTATTCATTTTATTTATTTATTTACTCGTTTCTTATACATAGATATACGGGACATATGTCTCGAGGAATCCGATCGATTTTCTCTTTTCTTTCGGATCTTGGCACGGCGCAGGTAAATCGTTTGGCGCATCGAAGATCTACTGCCCGAGGAGTTCACACCATAAGATCGAGCCACGATGGCCAAGAGATTGCGATGAAACAAACAAAAAAACAAACAAATTGCGAAGATTTATTCCCGGAGTCGAGTAATTTTCACACCCGGACTGCCAGCTCGAATTAATCAATAAATCGCACAGTTTTTCTTCCCAAAGAAAAGTCAAAATAAAAAAAATCATAAATTTTATTTTAAAAAAATATTTATAAAAAAAAAAAAAAAAAAAAAATTTTAAGAAAATTTCCATCTGGGGCGATCTTGATCGAACGGAACGAATTCATTCGTGATCCATTTCTTCAGACAAGAACGCAACGAAGGTTACACAGTGCGGTGTTCATATTGGCACCAATTCTTCCAAGTTTTTTTCAACGTACGGAATGTCGTCGGCAAGGATTTTGTTTTTCTTGTTTTTTTTTGTCAACCATTGACTCAGGACTGGACGAGAGATCACCGCAAATCTTGGACATTGCCGAGACTTTTTGTCGAAATGTATATATTATTTATATATAGAAAAATATCTAGACGTGTTTTGGTTTATTTATATCGATATATATCGATCGAAATGTACGAAAGAGTCGTTATATTTCACAGCTCTCTTTTCCTCTCGTCGTTTGCCCGCGTCCGCCCTCTACTCTGATCTATCGCAGTGAAAGCTAGGCATGGAATAAGAAGGCGTGACAAATCGAAGAATTGGGTCATCCGCGGTTTAATATACTTCGCTTCATACCATATATATGAAGGCAATACCTTTTCTCAACTATTCACTTCGCAGCGTTGAAGAACAGTGAAAAATGACAAATAAATATATTAATTATGGGAAACTCATGCAGAATGCCAAAAGCAATGCCTTTGACGCATTTTCGAGTCAATATCCTCGTCCAAGTTTTTTTTTTTTTTTAAATTTTTTGGAGGCATTGGACGTTGATTCATTTCTGAATTTTTATTCGGAATTTCGTTTTTTTCCCCAATTTTTCTGATTTTTAAATCGGATTTTCGTTTTTTTTTTCTATTTTTTAGATTTTTCCAGCGGAATTTCCTTTTTTTTCCTATTTTCTTGATTTTTCAATAATTCTGGATTGACTTACAAGCACGCAATACTTTTTGCTATTGTAATTAATTTTTTGTTGGTCTTTTACGACACGTGGATTCTTTTGGATAAGGGAGAGAGGGGATAAAGAGAGAGAGAGAGAGAGACTAGTAAAACGAGTGTAACTCGAACGCTGGGAGCTCCTTCTAGACTATGTAGATAGGTGTCTCTTATACAGGATAGAATACCGGACGACAATTGTAGAAGCGAGAGACTCTCTATTGTTGCTCGGAGGATTGTGACCACACGAAAGAGGAGAGACACAAGAGTGTTTGCCAAGGAGGAGAGCCCGCACAATGGACCTCGAGCACGCTTCCTCTTGACACGACCAAAAGAAATGGTAGCCCGCTTTTGTCTATGATACCCCGCCACAATGCCTCGTAATGCGCGTCCTCTCTCGTCGCCTCCGCACTATCAGTTGCACCTTTCTCGTATATAGCCACAAGCTGCAGGTGCACTCTCAATTCACTTTGCTTGTGCATATCAGCCAACTAAACATGCCAAGTTTTATTTTTCATCACAATCGAATCAGCCGCCTCGCAATTTCTTCGATAATTCAATTAAAAATCTCAGCTTTTCGAAAAACCTCAGAATTTTCTTTCCATTTTTGAAATTAAAAAAAAAAAAAAAAAACGATAAGCACGAATCTCGTCGGGACTTTGAACTCAGTTCACTCATCGAACGTTTTTTTTTTTTCTTTTTTTTTTGCTCGAAATTACTAAATTTTATTAATAAAAAATATTAAAAAAAAAAAAAAAAACTAAATTTATTATAAAAATTGTTTCTCGATAAATCGAAATTTAAACTTTCGTTTGTCTTTAAGGATTCCACGCTGGCCGCGTGGTAGATTAGTTTATATGGCAAAGGAACCGCGCTTAAACAGAAAAAAAAGCGTCGAAAGGGAGGACAGGAAATCGAGATTCGGCACGGACTGCGGAGGTTCCGCCTGAACAAGCTCCGTTGCCGGCGCGAACGACCCATCGGCATAACCTCTATCGGCTTCAAACACACATAGACACACACATATATGCCTATAAATGGTACATTATAGAACAACGGCAATTTTAGAACAAGAATTACCTGTGCGGCCACGCTCGTATCAATTCTCCGGAAATTAATGAAACTTTAGTTTTCTCAAACTTTGCTCAAACCCCCAAAAGTCTTGGTCAACCTCAGAGAGTTATTGGTTCATTAAAATTTATACACATCATCGAAATATTACTCAATTAAAAACGCACACGCCGCGTGCATTTTTAATTAAGAGAAAAAGTGGAAATGAAACTTTTTGTATTAATTAATTTTCGAGTTATTTTTATTTATTTTTTTTGATTCTGATAAAATTTTCAATTGGATGAAAAACAATTGCCGTTACTATTTAATTGGATTTTAATATTTTAGTTGAGAGGAAATGTGGAATTGAAACTTTTTGGATCGAATAATTTTCGAGTTATTTTTGTTTTTTCGAATATTAATTTTTTTGTTCTGTTTGGCCTTGAAAAAAGTTCAAGCTAGACGAAAATCAATCACCATTGCCATTTAAATGGATTTTCATATTTTTAATTGAGAGAGATAGTGGAAATGAAACTTTTTGTTTCGATTTATTTTCGAGTAATTTTTGTTTTTTCGAATGTTATTTTTTTTTTTTTTTTTGCATTTTTCCATAAAATTTCGAATTGGACGAAAATCAATTACCGTTACTATTTTATTGGATCTTTATTCGAGTGGCGTGTGGTGGACAGGGCGAAAAAGTCAGACCCATCTTTAAGAACGGATGGTCCATCGAAAGGGGGCAAACGATCCTGTCGTGCGGAGGGATTACGACGTTTTAATCGTTATCGTCGATCTATCGGGCCAGGGATAATCCCTCGGAGGCTGGAGAGACTCAGAGGCATTGATGACGGCGCAAAGGTGTTGGATATCGAACATCTCGAGATCGATCTCGCGGCAAACACATTTCCAGTCGAGCTCATTGATCACGCTATGATTCTCGATTATTTGAATGGAATGCTGACGGGATGGGAGAGTCAGGAAGGAGCAGAGAGATGAAAAGGATTGTCGCGAGTGCTTTGTGTGGTGAGACGCTGGAAAGCGAAGGGTCGAAGGGCAAGCTCGAGATTCGTTGACCTTCACACACGTCTCCTGGCCAAAATAATGAAAAATCGATATGGAAAAATGGTGCAGCGAAAATTGAAGAAAATTCTCGTCGACATTGCGAGGAATCCTAACCGACAAATAAATGATGGAAAATATGAGGGTGGCTCAAAGTCTTACAGTGAGGAGAAGGATCTCTAGTAATACTCCGGTGTCTAGTCGAATAGGAGAGAGAAATGCGTACGAGAAAAGCAACAGGATGTCGAAATAATATACATTTGGATTCCCAGCGATGTGATTACTACGAGACGGTCCCTCTCTCTCTCCCCCCCCCCCTTCTCTTTCCCTGTTGGTCCGCAAGTCCGAGTTTTCCTCCGTACGCGCAATCAAAAGCTTAGATATATATTTATATTCGTATGGGTAATTCCGAGTTTAATCCAACACGAAAAATGTTGAATTTTGGAGCGCAGCTGGTGAGACGAATGTAAACATTATCGATTAGTTTTGAGCGATCGATCATAATTACGTGACGACGAAAACGAGGGACAGAAAGCCGATTAAATTTACGAATATTTATTTATTTAATTATTTATCTATTCATTTATTCATTTATTTATTCATTTATTCATTTATTTATTCATTTATTTATTTATTTATTCATTCATTCATTTATTTATTTATTTATTCATTCATTTATTTATTTATTTATTTATTTAATATAAGCAGCGATTATTAGTGAAAATTCTTGTGATTGATTTTTAGATTGGAGAATGAGCTGACATCGCGAAATATTGTTTTCGGGGTCAAGTTTCTTCGACATGGAGAGTCTCGTATGAAAAATGCCGGAAGAACGGTGGCTCCTTGTTCCCGCGTGTGTCTCTGCTTTCCTGCATGAATGAAATGTAATTTGAAGGCTTGATACACCCCGAAGTACCTATATTTTTATTCGTCTCCGAGATCGACGTCACACACACACACACACACACACACACACACACGTATATATTTTTTATGTAGAGTGAATGGTAGTTTAATCGTGAAACTTTTCTTCGAGGCATTCAGTGGAGAACGTGACATCACGTGTATCAACTGGACGATCTCACTCTTGGTTCGTGTGTGGTTTTGTCCGACGTCTGGAAAAATGGAATCACTTTTTTATCTCATTTTTTTTTTTTCAACGTTCCCACAATTCACTTTTCCTCTTTGAACTTTTGCTCGTAATCGAGCATCAATTAAGGTTCGCCAAGCAACGCGATTCTCATGTGAACAAAATCACGACGTTACGACCTTGGAAACACTTTGAAATATTTGCAAAATTTTTTTTCAGCTTTTGCCAAAGTCTTCGAAGAATTTTCTCATTCATTGTCGATTTAGAAAAAAATCCTGCAATGGAATAAAATGTTTTAATCGATCGCAATGACCAAATACATTCAAATCCTTCGGTTAAACGTCGTCCCATCCATTCAACCATAAACAGCAACAGCCAGCGAAAAAATCTCATAAATAAATCCACATGTATCTGGATAAGCGTATGGAGAAAATATAGGAACGTATTTGGAGACAGGAAGGGGGTAAAATCGGTGAACAGGAACCATGGCTCGATGCTCTCCCTCCCTGGTACGTTTTTACTCACGCACTTTTGCCATCCTCCCAGCAACGTCTCTCTCTCTCTCTCTCGTCCATAATCAACGCAATTCAAGGTAAACCTGTTGCTTGACCAATTCCCGTATAAATCGTGAATGACAAAGAATCACAAAGTTCGAAATAATTCATCAACATTTCATGCCAAAAATGACAAAAAATTTTAGGCTGAAAAATAATAAAAAATGCAGCATTTTCGTTGAAAAATATTGAATAAACAAGGAAAATTAAATAATGGAAGAAAAAAAATGAACGATTTTATGGTTCCTTCGATACTCCAAGGCAGATCGTTAATAATTTAAATACCCAGGTGAAAAATGAAAAACCTGGAGATGAAAAATTTGTCGAAAATTCGATTTCGACGAAAATGAGCAAAGTTAATTGACATCCTAGCGAGTGAAAGGTTGGCAAAACTTTCTTTCATTATGACTGCTTTGAATGATTGCAAGGTAAGGCGACGGTGGAGGAGGGTCGTGGTGGTGCGGGGGCGAAGGTGCTCTCACGGGCTGGTCAACAACGTTTTTACGTAATATTTTCTCCCCCACGATTTCATTTGCACTGATACAAGCCGCCGGGACAAATAGAGTCATATAAAAAGAAAGAATCGTGAGTTGGTTCTGTCAAATAAGTTGTGAACGAGAATTCGTGAGGATGTTTAGAAATCTTATGGTCTTTGGTCTGGTGGTCTTTCTGGGAGGAAAGACTACACGCTCGATGGCTATCGCGCCGAGTCATAGCGGCGCCAAGACCTCGACGATTCTCACTCAAATTCACGAAAAAGTAGCGATCAGTCCGACAGGTAATTAATACATTTTTCTCACCGACAATTTCACGATAAAAAAAAAAAACAAAACAAAAAATTGATTTTTGTTTCGATTCGATTGAAAAAGAAAAAATTCATTTTTTTTTTTTTTATTCACCAGACACCGCGATCCGGAAAGTTCTCACGGAAATAACAAAACGAGTATTCCACGACGACGATTCCCACCTGATCTCCTTGATACGAAGAGGAATCGTTGAGGCGACGACATCGACATCTCCGATATCGATCGAGGCAGGAGCCAAAAAAGCTCAAAGATACGTCACCGAAGTGACGGCCGCCTACACCCAAGCAATATTCGGTGCGACCTCAGCCCCTCAAGCTGAACTTATGTTGCGTCGATTCCAAAACACCATAGAACGGATCGTCGATTATGCCAAGAGAGGCCAATTCACTTCGTAACGAATGCGAAAACCGTTGAATTGTATTTTTCGAAAAAAAAAATCTGCTTAATAAAAAAGAAAAAACATAAAAATGTGTAAGCCATCGGGTCGATATCGTAAAAAAAAGTGAATGTTTCATCGATTAGTTGGAAAAAAATGAAAAAATAATCATTTATTTAATTTGATGCGAAAAGCAGGAATGAAATTTGCTTTATTTTATCATTTAATAAGGATTTGAACTTTCCGGTTTTCTTAATATGCGAGATAAATTAATGTTTCATGGGATTCGGAGAGTCGCTGTTTGGATTTCTATGTGTTGGTTCATACGGAGCTCCATTTCTCCGGGTCTGACGTATTAGTAAAGCAGAATATCCATTGTACTGAACAGCAACGCGTTGCTATAAGCCGCAAGTACTCTCCCGTCCAAACTCTGCCTTACATACTCCCAAATAGAGGCACACACATATCCATCCATTCAACAGGCTATATAGAAATAGTAAGTACTCGTAGATAGGGAGCTGGGTTCATAATCTGGCGATGTAGGATCTCTCGAGTCCGGAGTGACCGGAACTCCGCCTATGCTCTCGCCGGAAGTGCCGCTGCCACATGTAGTAATATAAATTATAATGCCCTTACGGTTTTTCTCTTCTACTATATATAAATTTGCATTTAAACACGGACACTCGTATACACGCTATTTCATCCAGTTTACAACAACAGCAACAAACTCAACGAGCTCCCCCCCTCTCCTCGCTTTCTCTACCCCTTTACCGGAATAGCATTGTTGTCGCGAAATTGCCAAATTCGATTTTCATGCAAATTGGCTCTCGAAGCCATCTGCTCCGCACATTCGTTTACTTTTTTTGTTTTTTATCAAATCGCGCGCTCCGCTTGAAACAATGAGCCAAAATTACTTGTCGAGCAAATTATTGACGCAGACGATCTCGGGAACAAGAAACGTGGATCGATCCTGTCGAATTCATTCGAATTTTTGAGATTCGTTTGAATTTTGAAAATTAATTAGAATTTGAAAAATTCATTCGAATTTCATTCGAGTGGATACTGGGTCGTTTTAACCCGAAAAACTTTTTCCACGCCCATTGTTTGGCCCTCAATGGATCGTTTTGGCTTTCAATTTTAATTTCCATTAAAAAATAAATTAACCACAAAGATAAAAGGGAAAATTCCCCTTCACCAGAATCCAACGATCTGAAGAAGGCTTTGGGTCAAATTGACCCAAGATGTACTGGAAGAGTTATAAATGGATTCAGTGCTCGAAACTTGGGTTTCTCTGCACAAGTTTTTTTGTCCACCGAGTACATAGAAAGTATATAATAATAAAGTTTGACTGCACCTATGTGAGCTCCATCTTTGGCTACTGTAACAGTAGGCAGGCTGTAAATACTAAACAAGTCCGTGAAGAAGACTCGCGACGAGGATGCGGCGACGACGAAACAATGCTGCATTGTTCCGACAACTTGAAACTGAGATGTGCTCTTATATTATATAAATATCTATATGTATCCACGTCCTCACATATATTTATATATTTATTGGTAAATAAAAGTACAGAAGAGACTGAGAGAGCCAAGTTCTTCCTCGCTCATGCAACAATGAGCTAAATCATCGACATTACACGAACGCTATATAGTCGATCGTGCGTTGCACATATTCCTCCACAAAACAGTAAGATTGTTGCTCTACACACTCATATCCTCGATCAATTTTCTTCATCCCTTCCTGCCCCTTTTTTTTCAAGGACATGCCCATTCTCACGATGTTTCCATGGAATCTGAGTCTGGATCGTTGATGAAAATTTCCGACGAACCCAAACAAGCCCAACCAAGCCCAAAAAATCCAAGCCAAACAAGCCCGTGGCCCTTGTTGGAGAAAAAATGATCGGGCAACAAAAAAAAATCATTTTGCTTCGAAATTCGGTCTCAGGTTGGAGGATCAAGGTATTAGACTCGCTACATCGATTTTCTACGAAAATTTCAATGACGTGACTGTCGCGAAATCCTAATTATCCGGCACCTTAATTACCAGCCATAATTTTCGTAATTATTGCGTTTCAATGAAGTTTCGAGGAGGACGAGAGAGGAAAGGGGAAGGGGAAGAGACAGGAGAGAGTAAAAATAGATGGGAGTAAAATTCCTGGTGGTTTTAACGTCGCAGTGTACTATATTATCTGCTGGTAAGGCCTGGAGGAGTTTTATTCTTGATAAAAAAATGGGCAGGTCACGACGTCGCAATGTGTGCGGCCGGTCTAGCGATCGAAAGGAAAAAGCAACCACACCCTTTGTATAAGGAAGTTAAAAAATTATGAAAATATTATCATTATTTACCGTATCTATTTATTTGCATTTACGTTGGAGAGTCTTTTGCTCTCTTTGTAATTTTCTTCAGCGCAGCTTGAAAATATAACGGACGTGAAAAATGTTTGCAGAGGAGATTAAAAATTCCGCTCTCGTCGAGAGGAGGACAGAGGAGCCACAAGGATTTATCACATCGTGAGCCAGATAAGAGATAAACTTGCCCACCAGCCCTTTTCGTCCAGAAGTCCTTAGGACCTTTCACGTTTTTCGTGTTCAATTTTTCTTCCTTTCTTTTTTTATAAACCCGGAAGTCTTCGGACATAAAGCACGAACTACTGATGGCAATCCCGAATTTACAAGTTCCTGACAACACGACTCAACAGTCGACTCATTTTTTTCATTTTTTTTTGTTCATTACGTCAACGTGGGAATGAAACGCCAAGTAATGAAGTTACAAATCATTTTATCGTTCTTCTGGCTGTTCTGACCGACAGTACGGTCTCTGGTTCTCCATTCGGAATGAAAATCCATCGCCATTACCGGAGAAAAGTGACCGAACAAAAAAGAAAACCCCCGCACCCAATTTTTTCTTTTTTTTTCTTTTTTTTTCAATTTTTTACGCGTCTACCAAGACGATGATTTTTTTTTTTCGTAAAATAATTATTTAGCGGCCGGGATCGGCTACGAATGGAATCTAATGAATTCCATTACAATTATTAATCTCCTTTTATTATCGAAGCCCGCATATACACATAACCAAGACTCGGAGGCGCACGCGCTTCCATCTATGTAACTATAAATATGTGCGCGTACATGGTGAGGTGAATTAAAAAAAATAATGAAGAAATCGCGAGGAAATGTAACATCAAGTTTCTGTCCCGGAACCGCACTCTCGACTCGAGCACACAAATGCTCTCGCTCGAGGCGTATACACTTGTGTGCATGTGCATCAACAGGGCAACCAATTGCGCTATATCCGAGGATCGTGTTATGAAGATTCATCATCGTCATTATAATCATCATATTCGTTAGTGAGTTATGCCAGCGAATAGAAGTTTAAAAGCACGCGCGAGCTTCTCGCCTATCCGCATAAGAATCTACCCAACAAACGGAGCGCGTTTGTCTTGTTTTTTAAATTGGAAAGGGAGCGACAGAGATCGTCGATTCTAACAAGCCAACACAATTAATGTGGCTTTTTTTATTCTCTCGGCCATTTTTTTCCTTCCATCCGTTTGGTCAGCTCGGAAAAATCCACCAACGCCCCCTACCCCCACGCTTTATTTTATAATCGCTCCAAGATCGCGCTCGAGCGCCCCCCCCCCCCTCCCCCCTGCATAAACATTAAAGACCAACTTTTTCTTCGTCTCTCTTTTTATTCCTTTTTTATTTTTCTTTTTCAAATAACTGTAATGAGGGCAATTATCGTGTGCGCGACAAGCAGAGTGTGACGACCAACCGAGTCGTTGTTACATCTTACGGCATCGCCGCTACCAACACACACACACACGCATTCACATTCAACAAGGGAAGGGGGAAGAATATTATTCTGAAGAAAAAAAAACGAGACTCCTCACTGATGCTACGGGACGTTCGGGGCTCTCCGAGGCTTTTTTTTTTCATCGAATCGATTATTCACTAATCCGTCATTGGTGCCCGCTAATAAATGCTGCTCCTGCATTCGAAAACGCAGCACCATTGAGCCGGAGAAAAGCGAAAAGTTCAGGAGAAACGGTTCGTACCATTTTTCTTAACGAAAAAATACAGGAAAATTGAAAAAAATGGAAAAAAATCGATTTTCGATGAAAAAAATGTTGAAATCATGGATTTTTAATGGTCGAACCCATACGTTGAGAAATTGACTCAAAGCCCATGTAGAGCGAACCATTTTTCTTACCGAATAATAAAGAAAAGTGAAAAAAAAAGGAGAAAATTTGTAAAAAATGTGAAAATTTGCTAAAATTTCGATTCTCGATGAAAAAAAAACGTAAAATCATGGATTTTGAATGGTCGAGCCCATACGTTAAGAAATTGACTAAAAGTCCATGTAGAGCTATTGTGGATCGAGTGAAAAGTGGAGAGGTTCGAAGGAGGCACAGGATAGGCAGCGCGTGGCAAAGAAACCCCCTCCCTTAATTGGTACCCCACGCATGGAGCTCAGACTCGGAACTTTACTACTTTCTCATTCGTTCGTTCCTTTCTCGTTCGCTTCTTTTGGGGACTAAGTTTTTTTTTTTCCATCCAGCCAACAGTCTCGTCTATAAATATATGTGTATAAAATACATTGGAGAATGAGCGTAAAGACACAACACTCCTTATACATGATGAACGCTCCCCCGGAAGACTCCCCCTCTTTCCTCAAGAGGAACTGCGGGTCAGAGACTTCGGGCATATTCCTCTTCTTGCCTCTCCGGCCTCCCTTCCTTCGCGTATATATATTTAACCATCTACTCTGTTATATTCTTCTCGCAACACGAAGAGGAGAGCCCCGACAAAACATATGCAAACTCATGTGGCTCGTGCCTAGAAACATTGGCGTCGATACCTCAAAAACTCTTGATCATTGATTTTTCAGTCAAAAAATGTACGCATCGATGGTTTTTTTTTCAAAAAATCATGCTCCGCCCGATAAATTCGTGCGAATTTCGATTTTTTCCGGGGCGTAGTGAAAAAGTTTAAGGGGAAATGGATGGACCGATTGTCCGTAAGGCTCGAAAGGATCGCTGAGGCGTCGCGCCAGACGACGATCCTTTCGATTTTTCGTTCCTTATCCCCAGAGCGAGCCTCTTCGCGACGCCGATGTCTCGATTACGAGGAACGTGATGTACGGAAAATTAGAGAAACGAATAAAAAAAGGGGACGAGAGTGAGAGAGAGAGAGAGAGAGAGAGAGAGAGAGAGGGCTGAAGAGAATAAGGAAAGGTTATAGAGATGAAGGAACGATGAGTGAGGAGAAGAGATCGTGCCGCAGTGAAGTAGCCTCGCTTATGGTCCGGTGGTGCCCGAGGAGCATAACGACTCGCGGAGCATAACGCCACGAGCCATCATATCCTCCTTCCAGAAAGCGTCCACGGGCACGGGTCTCTGGTTTGTTTTTTTTTTTTTTTCCATGTCTGTATATATCCTCCCGAGTCTACTCGCCTCTCTATATTCACCTACTCCGCATATATACAGCCAACCAGAGAATGCGTGTGTATACATAGAGAACGCGAAACGACGACGAAGCTTCATCGTTTTTCTTATAGCGCACACGCACTCCTTCTTCTTCAGCCTGCAAGAACAATCGCTTCTCTTACCACCCCCGCACCTTACCCATAACTCTCGTGTTATATGTGTACCGAGCTCTTCCACTTCCGCGAGTCAGATCCTCCGACTGATATGACCAACGCGTGCGCCGCCATTTTTCTCTCCACTCTCCATTATATTTTAACCTGCCATTTTCTTTTTACCTTTTTTCGGAAATTCCAACGAGTCTATTTTGTTCTGACTGACTCCATTGGACTTTTCAAAAATTCATTGGGAATCGAGCTCACGAAGTTTCGCCTCATTATATACAGGCTCGCGATTTCTTGCGACCATACAGTCGATGGATCGAGTCTCCATCGCACTTCTCCATTTTTGAGAAGAGTTCAGAAATATTCCGATGACTTTAGAGGTCCTGCAACGTTTTACTCCGAATGACAATCTTTCGAGAGCCGGAACATTTTTTTTTTCCAGCTTTTTCATATTTTAATAATTAATATTATTTTGCTAAATTTCTTTTTTTTCGTACGTATTTATCATTTTTTTATGGAGGTTTTGTAGAATCGAGTTATTACGAGGCGGGAGTAGTAGATTTTAAAATAATTTATAAAACACGTGCTTCGCTTTACGTTTTTATTAGAGTTCAGGAGTTTCCCGATGAATTTAAAGGTCCGGGGGTATTTTTCCTCGGATGAGAATCTTTGGAGAGCCGAGACATTTTTTCTGCAGCTTTATCATATTTTATGCGAATTTTTACTGACCCGTTCAGAAAGTCCTAATTATTGAATTTTTATTATTTTGCTAAAGATTTTTTTTTTCGTACATATTTGACATTTTTTGATGGAGCTTTTGTAGAAGTGAGTAATTACGAGGCGGGAGAAGTAGATTTGGAAATAATTAATGGAACACGTGCTTGTTTATTCTGGAGAAGCGCACTACCGTGTGTTTTATTCTTTCTACTCGATTGTATCTCAGTTTTCTCCAAATATGTATAAACATATACGAACAGGCAAGGATATATATGTAGAGGAGGCTCTGGAATTGCGGCAAGTGGTCATTGTGTCCACTACGTGCACGGACATTGCTCACGACACGCAGGAAGTACGATCCCGCCGGAGGCAACAGATTTCGGACAGATAATTATAGTGAAACTCTCTCGTCGACGCACTGCCACAAAACTATGCCGGTCACTATTCTCCGTTTTTTTTTATTATTCTTTTCTCTCGTTTTTTTTTTTTTTTTTTTTTTTTTTTTTTTTTTTTTTTTTTTTTTTTTTTTTTTTTTTTTTTTTTTTTTTTTTT
>JAPYYS010000918.1:0-54317 GCA_030522525.1 Campopleginae sp. 14b
AATAAATTCAATGACCAATGGCATTTAGTTACTCGAGTCTATTTAGGCTCTCTTTTAAGTAGTCCCATTTTTTATTTAGAATACGCATTCCTACACTGAGAAAACGATTTATTTATATTTCTTAACTGCTAACGAATGTAAAGTTGGATACGGCGAATTAAATGTTTTTAACAGTTAATTAATCACTTATTTGAGCCTCTCGATTGTCTGAAATAAACGTTTGCTAATAGTTGATAAATAAACCATTTGATAATACGTAACCTTTGTTGATAGCAAATGAATTTGATGACCATGTACATCTGCTGAGTTAAGGGAAATGAAAGCGATCGAACAAATCACCATCTTCAAGGAAATGCTATGCCTATGAAATTTGATCGTGATAACAAGGATATTTTTTGACCATTAACAAATTTTGTAACGGTTGATGAATGTTTGAGTAAAAGTACCAACTAAATATATTTCTTTATTATAAAAAACGGTTTTCTCAGTGAGTTAACGTCTCGAATTCACTCAATCGAATTTCAAGTATTTCTTCAAGTTCAGTCGGAAAAATAAGCCGGTATTCTGAGCATTGCATTGGATCCATTAAGGAGTGCGAGTTTATGTATTATATACTTACAAAAATTGAACCTGGGCTTCTGCCCTGTGTGTCTCTCGGAACATTATAGCAGTAGGCACACGTGTATAGTAATACTGGGGCATAATATGTCAGAATGAACGAACATGGAGTAACGAAAATAAAAAATGAAGAAAAAAAAATGGCAAGAGCGTTTCATTAGGTTTGCGCAACCTTTAATTTATTGCGATTAAATCGACGTTGTGCTGCGCGGCAACCGTCTCACCTCGCTTTTTGCCTCATTCGATCCTTGCTAAAAATATGTGTATGCATATACGTATGTTTATATATATAGATTTGTATATATTTTTATGTATACGTATATGTACATAGTACGAAGGCTCGGAAATCGCGTGCAATATTATCGAACGAACCGCCAAAGGCGTGTACGAAACGTAGGAAGAAACAAAAATAATAATTACAAGCAGAATAAAAGGCAACGAATTTATATGGGAAAAGGGCAAACCACGAGGACAGGGTGGTCAGAATCGTGAATCGAATATTAAAAAGAGATCGCTCAATGAGATTTCTCAAGGTTCGTTTCAACCCTGTACAGGCTCGTGCATCCCAATTTCTTCATTCTTCTTTTTATCCTCCTTATCACTTGCTTTTTTAATTAAATTTGTTCTCTTTTGATTTTAACTCGCGTTACTTTATTTTTATTCAATCTGATTACGAGCTTAACTTTGTGGGCCACGTAAAAAAGGTCAAATTACTGTGGCACTAAAGAACACAGAAAAGTGGAATGATTTTCGTACGACATACATAATTGACAGAAAAGTTTGAAGAAATTTCAATTAATCGATTACAAAAAAATCATCCGCGTTATATTTTTCCTTTTATCAAAAATTACTCAATCCTCCTTAACTTTTATATTTATTATTTATTGTCAACGCTGTTATCGCGATTATTTAAAAAGAACGATGCGTAAAAATTCGTGTCGACAATTCACAATAA
Source organism: Campopleginae sp. 14b (assembly GCA_030522525.1). Taxonomy (NCBI): domain Eukaryota; kingdom Metazoa; phylum Arthropoda; class Insecta; order Hymenoptera; family Ichneumonidae; species Campopleginae sp. 14b. The sequence continues at coordinate 1,574 of JAPYYS010000918.1, forward strand.
ACTCGTTTCTATCGAGATCATTTTTTATTTTTATCTTCGTCGACTTTTATTTTATTTATGACCTTCGAATTGAATGCCGCGCATGCATTCGGCGAATATTGAGCCATCCAAAGGAAAATGGCACGAAGAGATATTGTTAAGAATGGAAAGAATTAAAAAAAAAAGAAAAAAGGGAAGATGTAGATTTCAATTCTGAACTGAGGCGCGAAATCCACCACGTGCCCCAAGGCGTTTCGCACGAAACACGAATGACAAATATATTCAAATTAGAGTGTGCCGAGATCTTAACCGAGCGTATTCACCATTGCGTCACACGCGCCGGCCCGCGCGTGTTCGTAAACGCATGCACGAGATCTTTCGCTCTCTTCAACAGCAAGAAGAGGACGCAAAACCCCCTGGAGCACATCCGATCGCACTCACTCTCTTTCTCGCTCGCTCGCTCTCCCCCTCACTCGCTCATCTCAACCGCAACTCTCGCGATTGTCCCAGAAATCGGAGATCGTAATGAGGATTTGTTGCGTGGAAATAGCGAATAACATTTTGCCACACGCCCCATGTACGACTCGTATCATTAAACAGTGAATACAAGACAAATTAGGAAAATACAAGGCAACGAAACTCCATCGGATTCCCATTATTTCACGCAAACACTCCGAGTGATCCGAAAAGGATGCGTTTCTGAATAAATTATGATCGGAATAGTTCTACATTCTTTCGAAGCGACTATAAAAAAATCGATTTTTGTCCCGCACACACAATTTTCGTCACAATTGCTATTTTTTTTTTTTTCAATAAATTTATCATTCGGATCCAAGATTTTTTATTACAGATTAATAGCAAAGTTGTTTAATTGAATGTGTTAAATAAATCTTAGCGTAAAAAAACACGTCCCGGAGTTGGATTTTTTGTGTTAAAATTTTTCTTATTTTTACGAACTTCGCATCATTCATTTTGAGTCGTGAAACTTTTCGAGGAAAAAAAATCACGCCGTCGCAAGAATTTCCATTTAAATGACTCGCAAGGCTTTTTTGCACAATTTCTATGTTTTGCTCAAAAGTTCGGGTTCAAAAAAGCTAGAAATAAATAACAAAAACGGGCTTGTTTCAATGACTGGACATTGACATTTTTTATCTCGTTTATTTGTGCGTCTTCTTTATTATTTATTTGATTGGATCGACGGTAAAAAGCGGCTAAACGACATTCGACTATCCGGGTTGCACGATTCATTCACTTTGCATTCTCTCCTTGGCGGGGACAAATTCGATTAATTAAATTATTCATCGACGAAAGCGTTCCCGTCACTTTTCCTTTCCACTCCGCAGGCTCTCCGCCGTTGGCGTTGCCAGATCTTGATGTTCTGCCCGCCGCTATTGTGCCCCTATTGCCAAATAAAAGTGTTGCACTGTCTGGAATGTAATGACCACAGATGCCAATAAAAAAAACCAACCAAAATCCACCCTCGACGCGTCAATATTTTCTCGCGGACCCGAACGAGCGATCAGGCAGTCCGAACGATCACAAAAACTCACAAGTAAATATCTCTACGGAAATAAACAATTCCTTGTCGATATTAATTCGCCTTTCAAATTCATCTCATGGAGGAATTTTCGAAGTCGAGAGGAAGCGTACAAATAAAATTGCCCATAATTATTGTCGATTAAACTTCATCGCCTTAGTCGATGTTTCAATGAACGGATAATTTTCGAGACCGCACGAATATCAATGAAGATAATATGAAAGATTGTTGATTTTGCCATTTTCCTAATCTAAATCGCGTTCTTCTCGTCTTAAGACCGTTTTACGATGAGTACTTAATAAACGATTTTGTTCAAGCTCCTCCAATTTTAACCGTACCTCACCAAAGCCACAGTGTGATCTGGTTTAGCAGACGAATTCCTCAGCTCCAATAAAATCAAAAAGCCTACGCAGAAAAAAAAATACACCTACAATACAGAGATTTAGTTGAGTCATAAATTCAAATGCCCAGTGTGGAGAAGCTACAGAACGATGAAACGTTTCTTATGTCATGTTCTTGTTAGCTGATTACAATCAGATTTAATCCTTGAAAGCCGCACACGAGATTTAGCTCAGTTCTCATCTTTTCTCATAAGCCACGAAAAGTCAGGGTGGGGTGGCACACATTTTTTCGAGCCACTGGTGACGATATTATTTTTTCGAGGAATCTCTCGTTTATGCATATTATATAGCCCTGGCGAAATGTGCAATACATACCAAGAATTGTCCAGCATCAACGAAAGGACGAAAAATATATGTTTGTACTGTAACACACTGTCCTCGTCGTCACTTTCTCGTGATTCTCGCGGAACGTAAATTCCCCGATGACACTTTGAATAAACTGACCCTCCGTGTATTTAATGAGAATTAAAATAAATCCATCATCCTTGTGCTCAATTAAAAATCATTACAACACACAAATTCGTATTCGCGAGAAAATCTATTTATTTAAAATACCTTACGATTGTTTTTGTCGATCAAATGACTGTGAATAATCTGAACTGAACAACGTTCAACTGTGCCATCAGGAATTCTGCATTTTCCATGAGAATTCTCAAATTTTCATCGTTATATTGAAAAAAGTAAAAAAAAAAAAAAAATCCACTCTGGAAATTCGGACTCGTGTGGTTTGTACGCGTTGAAAAAAAATCCAGTAGTCACTACGAATGAGAATGATGAGCAGGATGGGAAGCTCTGAATGATACACGTTGAAAATATTATACCATAATATTACCGTCATTTCGTCTCTCCTATATACAGTGGTATATGGTTGAAGCAGGATATTACGCGGGTTATGTATTAGTCATTGAACGCTGTGGGATGTATATAGTTGATAATATATGTGTGTATTGAGTATATGTGTGTGTTTGTGTATTTATGAGTTTGGATGCCTCGCGGGAGTTGACTTTCTCGCGCCTGGTGAACCTGGAGATTCTAGTGGCAAGTCGGTGAATGGTAAAGGACATCGAATTTAGCCCACAGGGCATGGCGGTTATAATGATTCATTATACTTGAGAGGAGAGCACGCCATAAGAGTTGGAGAAAAATGTGAGCATTCGGCGAGCATTCACACTGCAAAGCACTTGCTCAAAGATTATACAGATATATTTCTATATAGCGAAGGATTATCATTTTTCTGCGGCTTGTTCCATAATGAGCTCGTAAAATGATCGATTAAAGTTGGTAATCGTCCGGTGCGGCCCTTCGGATGAAGAAGATTTCATAATTAATTTAATTACCGTCGATCAACGAACACGAATAATCCTCGTAACGAATAATTTTCGTATCGTTAATTAGTCTCATTAGTGTCATCGTTAAAATTCAAAATACGATCGAGGTTTGTTTTAAAATTTACCTTTCTCATTCATATCTGCAGGAAAATCTCAGATTGAAAAAAAAAAAGGTTTTTTTCAATCATTTATTCGGAAGATCCATGGAATTAATGATTTTCCTAAAAATTTCTCAGCTTTGCGCCAAGAAATGATTTACGACGATCGTTAAATCCCTTGGGTCTCTTGAAACATTGTCAATCCGGGCTGGAGGAGACGAGGGGGACAATAAGCAGGATGCGATTTCTCAACGTAGTTGAACTCGTTTTTCGAAACGAATAAGCTCCTTCGACCAATATTAGAGTGTCATTGTCGTCTCTTTGTTTGTCTCCTCAGCGCGGAGACGCTTTGTGGCAACACACACTTATATTCGGCAGCTCAAGGCGCCCTGAGGCTTCGCTGTATGGACCGCTCCCTTGAGCGTTCGAGAACTCTTGAAAACGATATACACGTATGTACTCCGAATATATGTAATTGCTCTTCGCTCGTTGTGTAATCGAGAAGGTAATGCTCAAAGATCATTGTTTTTCGTGCTCATGGTGACCTCAAAGTAACAACAACAAAAAGAAAAGACAATGGAGAAGCGATTGAATGGCCCCGTGTGCCATTAGAATTTTCGTAGACAAACGGCCTCCAGCATGAGTTGAAAAAACTCAACTGTCATAAATGACAGTCTAATATCCATCAAATGCGATTGCCACATGCTAAGTATGAGCTAAGTGAATTGGGAGCTACTCATTGGAAAAATGAGAGCAATAAACTTGAGATGTGTGCGAATTCACTTGTTGCAAACCCCGGAGTACAAGTTGTTAAGAGGAAGGAAAAAAATACGATAAAAAAAAACCGGTCGACCCACCACGAAATATTCAATACTTTGCTCAGGCTTCGAGTGTCTCGCGAACTTCACGTGTAGACGTTCGCGACTTGCATGCGTGTATCGCCAAGTCCCTTCTAATTATCATTGAGAAATATAAATATTAAGTTCACGCGGTTCGTATGCAGCTTAGTAATAAAAAATAATATCGTTCATCGAGCCCCTCGTTTAAAATACCATAAATTCTGTGCTACAGAAAAAACTCTCGTTATGTCATTTCATTCTCACACTTGGCGAAACCAGCAGATTTAGTTGCTCGTCGAAAAAAAAAAAACAAACATGGACGAAGCCCCTTCCGAGGGCCATACAAAAATTATTATTTTCATCATCTAATGTTCGCATTTATTTTACGGACTCTCCTCGCACTCGTAGCACTTTATGCCCAGGTTTTCAACGTAAATAATGAAGAAAAAAAAATACAATAATTTGTACCTCCGTCACAGGCAAATGAAAACTTTATCCAAACATCTTGTTTGCAGTAAATTCTGATTTTTCACATACAATTATGTATCCTACAAATTACCTGGACACTCAATATTCATATATCTCATCGAGAAACTCGGAAAATCACCTCGAGGCACAATTGCGAACGTTCACACCTCGTGAAATAAATTTTCCGCGAATGGAACGGAATGGCGTGAGTGTGTCTCGTTTAGGCGTAGCTATCATCGAATCGCGATACACCACATATCCACACTTTTTATAAATGATTGATGAATATCTGTTCTGTACATCGTACGAGATCGTAATTTGCATGAGAAAGTCGTCAAATCAAAATCAGACATTTTTAATAGAGTTTTGTTGCGTTTCTTTGTAATCGATAAAATTTATAGCGAAAATGTTGCATCATTATGGAGTGTGAGCTCATGAAAACAGGTGGGCAGTAAAACTGTACATTGCTCTGAGGATTTGATTGAATTTACGATTTAAAAATAATGATGATATTGAACAAAATTCAAAAACATATTGATGGCAGAAAAAAAGACAAAATTAAAAATAAATTCGATACTTAAATCCACAGTAACTTTGTTTTATTTTATTCTATTGAGACTTTTGCGCTAAATAAATTATAAAACAAATTAATCTTCATTACTAATGGCATATAAGAAAAAAAAAAGGATTCCAACAAGTTGACATAAAAAGGCTCATATTGCTAAACGGTTTCAAGACATTTAGTAATGCACAATTGGTTGATTCTTCAAAGAAAAAACGTAATTCTCTCAATGCAAAATCCGTTATAGTTTGACCTGAAAATAAAAAGGTGTTAAAATAAATGCAGAGTATTAAAAGCAAAAATTGTCCATATGCATAAGACTTTTGATCAGAGAAAAAAAGACATTGCGAAATTGCATTTTTTGAAGTGCGTGGCCCGTTCCTCCGTCTCGGTTCTTCTGCAAAAAGTTTACTCTCGAAAATGCGAGTGAATGACCAAGCGAAAACGCACCTGAAAGAATTGCCGCGGACGATTGCTGTTCGTTCCGTCTCTGGGAGTTCAAAAATACATTATTCGTTATTTTTGACAAGTCGCTTTAAAGAAAGAAATTAGGACAATTTGCGATTAAAAGAGACGTAACTAAAAACTCTGGGAACGTTTGGTAATACGTTATTACACGATCCTACCAACAACAAATGAAAGAAATCCATCCAAGATGTCAAACGCGAACGAATGTCTTCTTCTCAAAGAAGAAAAAAAAAAAAAAAAAAACATAAAAAGCATCCTCCGGGGCATTAACGAGAATGAATCGAGCTGGCAAACTATGCCAGCTCGATTTCCATCTCTAAGAATCTCTAGTGATGCCCGTACACTTTATGTATTTGATCTTCGATCGCGGTGGCCGAGCATAGGTGAGGTTCCGTGCAATACCAATTAGTATTGCTATGTAGATATGTGTACAAGACACATTTTCATACTTAATATGAATAAATATATACACAAGGAATATACATAATATCGGGAGTCTGTAAGCGAGCATAAGAACGTAACGCACGTGGCGATGACTTGGGGCTGTGGGTCGCAAGGCCCCGAGGGCACGAAAATTGCGAGCTAATTCGAGATACACGCTCGGCCGAATGATCTGAGACGCGATCGCGTTCGACGAGAAACACATAATGTCTGTGTATAGATATATATGATTTTTTCTTCAGTTCTCTCGAGGACACTGGCCTCATGACACCATCAAAAATGATCTCCACCACATATACATATGTGTATGTACGGTAAACACATTTTATAACATGAAGCATAATTACAGCACCGTAATAGAGGTCCGATATTGTTATAGTCACGTAATTCAGCGACTCTGAACAGTTCGGCTTTCTCATAGACAATATTTGATTAATACGAAATATTTTGATGCGTAGCCAGCTGCAAAAAATTAAACGTTTTTGACAGGGCGAGGTTGCGTTTGGGGGCACGGAGAAATCGATCAATTGTGCTGCTTGCAGCATGAATGGTTTTTTTTTCTCGTTCATTTTTTATTGCGGGTCCGTAATGGCGAGGAATTGGTTCGACTTGTAAATGAAATTCGTGAGAAAATGATTCTTCTTCGTTTCCTTAAACAAATCGATTGATCGTTGTGATGTTTTTTGTTGTTGTCAATTAATTGTTCATTAATTGAGTTAATATTTCGTTGCGTAAAGAGACTGCCAGTTTCGTAATTGAGGATTACGGTACAGACGAAAAAATATTGTTCATCATTCTCCCCGCGTCATACGGAATCTCACGATCTTTTTTTTTTTTTTTCGTCATTCGATCTCATAGCTTTTTTTTATTATTTTTTCATAGTCCTGTTCTTACGGACATGTTGGCGTAATTAATTATCGTTATTAAGAGCACGAGCCCGAATGAGACCGATCCCTGCTATTCACCTCGACACTCATAGCAATGTAATGATAAATTGTTCGGGCGATTAATCTTTGTCCGAACGAAGGACGCTGGAGGGGTTGGGAAGAGAGCTATGCATTACGGAGAGGTTAGAAAGAGATTGAGACGGTTTAGGGGCTCCGAATCCAGCGTCGATAAATCCAAACAATTCGATGATAAACTCTAAAGGAACGAAATGAGTATCAGGAATATCCATGATCCCGTTTGTACCGAGTGTCGTGCGTGATGATTCTGAAAAAAATACGTGAATCCTGTGGTAGAGACTCATAGAAAAAATTGAAAAAGAGCCCACTGCGTTGCGAGGGTTGCGCAATAGCGACAAGACGCGCATGCGTTGTCGATCGCCCGAGGGCCTCGGAGACCTTGCCTGCGTGCATGAGAACTGGGCCGCCGGGTCCGAGCTCGTGCTCTCGGGTCCATCGTACCCGAATCAGATCTGCAGTACATGCGAAGAGTAAATTGGCGACCACGTTAAATCGAATCTAAGCTATTTTCTTCGATCTTTGCGAGCTCTTGGAAAGCAAAAGAGGAAACGACGATAATTACGATAATAACGAGGTTTTTTCTGTTTAAATCCAGTATTTTTATTGAACGTCGTGAAAATGACGATGAATTCATTAATAAATGGTAATTAATCGTAACGTGCACAAGATTATAGAAATGAAGAAGGTGTTTCAATTTTTTTTGAAGGTCCTGGGCCCCATATCTGGATGCCACGTAAATCCAGCAGTGAGCGTTGGTCTTCTTGCGAGTGGTAATTGCACTTTACTCAAAGCATTATGCTACGTCGTTTGCCAGTGTTGCGGAGCGATCGCCGGTGCAGCGATACTGAAGGTAAAATATTTCAATCGTCCTATCATTTTTTCAGCATCGTTAGTCACTAATTTCGTTCCCATTTCTTTCGACGCTTCGTTTCGTGATTTTTTGTTTGTATTTTTTAATCCTCCAATATTGCCCCGGGTATTATATATATTTTTATGCACACAATGATCAGCCTCCTCTTCCCGCGTTCGCTTTACATTGGGGAGAAGAGCGCGTGGCAGCCTCCGGCTATGGATCGACCGGATAGGTCGACCTCTTTACCATTTTCACCACGTGTTGGTGTTTAAATATGTATAAAAGTTGCTTTTGTATAGCAAAGAAGGAAAGAGAGAAAAAAACAGAGTTATACACACACACACACACACACACACACACACGCCTCAAGTATAATACGAACGTGAGTCACATGTGGCAAAAAGGTGCAGCAACGAAGATCGAATTGCCAAGGTTATTTCGCCGGGATATTCTGATATGGGGGACCTGGTCCCACGACCCCCGAGCCATCGAGCAATCGAAAGGAGAAGATCGCTCACGATTTCAAACGCCAAATCGCTCATTTCGTACCTCATTTTTTACTCCCTTTTTATTTTATTCTTATTATTATTATTTCCAACAAATAACCGGTATCGATACAAAGTACGGAGCGCATGAAATATTGGGGGCGAAAGACTTGGAAAACGTGTCTTCGTACACCTCACGATCCAATCCAATTCCCATCGAAAACATGATTTCTCCTTTCTTGTTTGTGTATAAACGCGCGATATATAGATGAAAAGAAAAAGTATTGAAAAAACGTAATATACACAAGGGGGAGATTTTTCTTTCGTGATATATACGAAGGTGCCGGGCGTGCACTCACGCGAGTAAAGTCTTTTGCCAAAGCCGGCTCAATTAAAGTGTCACTAACCAGGGTCAAGGTCCCACAAGCCGCACTCCGTATCCCCGCCGGTTTTCTCGGTTCTCTCATCTCAGCAATCGGTCCATTCCTTCCCGCAATCCGGTCGAACGGGTCGTCGTGAACACTCAAGGTGTATTGTAACGCCGCGTCTCGTGTGCTGTAATGCAGGCTGCGAAAAAAGTCCGTTAGCCGAGAATCGGTAACCACGATCTTCGCTATAGACATTTAGGATCAGGATTTCAACACTTTTGACGATATCCTGGTGAATCGTTGTCGGCGAACCTTCCATTTCCACGGAAAATTATTTTTTTGTTTTGTTTTGTTTTTTTTGTTCAAACTCGATTTGGTTGCCGATGATAATCCGTTAACTTTTGTCAATTTCCAAAGGCATCAATTCCGCAACAACGATGGATCGGCGGCCTGGGGGCAACGAACCTCGGCGACGACGTCGAGAGCGGCCAGGGTCTCATGATCGAAGCGATCGTCACGTTCCTCCTCGTTCTCGTCGTTCACGCCGTCACTGATCCGAAACGAAGCGACACAAAGGGCTGGGCACCTTTGGCTATTGGACTTACGATTTCCGTAGCTCATATGGCCGCCGTTCCCATCACCGGCAGCAGCATGAATCCCGCGAGAACTCTCGGGCCTGCAGTCATCCTTGGAACGTGGTCGAATCATTGGGTTTATTGGGCTGGCCCCCTAATCGGTGGCATCGTTGCCGGCGGTTTGTACAAACTTGGCCTCAGTCCGAAAAACAAGGAAGAAGATGAGGCCTCCTATGATTTCTAACACTTTCTTCTTGCTATTGCTGCTGCCGAATGGGACGTTGGCACAATACGTACGACGAGAGATTCATTTTCCGTTTCTCATGATTTTCACGATTCTGATCATTTTTGAGTACAATTATTCAAATTAGTCGAATGAAAAGGAGATTCAAAACGCACACATAACCAAATAACGATTAAACGTTAAATACTCGACTGCAAGCCAATCGAATTCTCGACCTCAATCTTAACGAATTGAGTACAATCGATCCGAAACAAATTGGTACCAACCAGATAACAATCTTACGATGTAAAAACAAACACAGAGATCTATCGCTTCAAGGAAAAAAATCATTTAATATTTATTAATAAAAAACCTCATTGTACAAAAATAGAATTTTCGGCTCGAACGAGTCAGATTCTCTCGTTTTTTCCTTCCCTTTATCTGAGTTTTTCTTCGGTTATTAATTACACTCCAAATCAACGATCCCGGAAAAAATACTCACGCAGATACGAAGCTCGACACCTTCACAGTTTTTATACATTCACCATTTTCCTAAAAGTCTCCATTCCTCAGTGGAAATAAACGGATAACTCGATTTCTGCAGGGCGGAAATATTTATCTTCGATATTATCTCATAGTTTTAATTCATCGATCATACCAAATCGATATTTTTATCGATTATTTATCGAACGAACAGAATAAATCGCCATCACAAAAATCCTCAAATCGGACATTATTAGCAATGACCAAAAAAAAAAAAAAAAAAAAAAAAAAAAAAAAAAAAAAAAAAAAAAAAAAAAAAAAAAAAAAAACATCGTCTCGATACTCCTCATCAAATAAATCTTTTCATTATTGTTGTAATAGCAGTCTCGATTCTCCATTCAATAATCTAATAATTCAATTTAAGAATTGTATATATTGTAAACTTGTAAATCTAAGCTTTTTAGTCATAGATTCTTGGCATATGCACAAGTCGATATATAATTATATGTTACGTATATAATGTTTTTGTATTACCCGCTCTAAGTGTTGAATCAATAATTAAATTTCGATCGTTATTAAGAAAGAAGGTAACCTTTTCCACTGGCTCGATTATTATCACGTTATTACGTATTTATGTTTCCTGGTCATTATTCGGCGGAAGTTCAGTACAAACGTACTACGACGTAGTCTTTGTTTTAGATTCTCTGGAGGATTTAATTGGTTGATTCTAAACGAAGAATTAATGAGTGTGGGTCGAAATCTGTTCGACGTAGAATAAATATCGTTTTTTCCTTGTTGGACTATTTGAGGTCAACTGTTGATCACGTGCGATCAAATTTTGAAGGATCAAGATAGATTGTCACCCTCCGGGCTGCCTTCTTTCTTTATAATTACGTAATCTTCTGTATTGTCGTACATGTTATGGTAATTAAATTATGATTCAATCGCAAATCCAACGAGTTTTCATTTTTCACCAGAAATTTTCGACCGCCTAAATTTTCGCTTCGAAGGATTCAATTTTCTTCGTTCTCAACAAGGGACGAATTTCTTCAGATTCAACGAAAATGTCGATTTGAAAGTAATGGCAGCAATTGATTGACTGGAAAAAACCGAAATCACTGACTTGAACGTATTTTTAGTCATCGCATGTGTGGAGCGATCCACATGAACATTTTTCGTCGAGTCAAAAACTTGGAATTATGTGAGGGAAACTTTTCACGTAAATTTTGTTTCAAAATAATAATAAAAATATATATAATTTGTTGATATCCGATGTTAGTCCGGGTAATTTTTTTTTTTTTTACTTTTTTCGTTAATTAGGCGTAAATTCATATATAGAAATAAAAAAGAATGGAATTGATCCCATACGGAAATGATGAGCGCACGTGATACAAGAAATGTCTTTACAGTTCCCCGTCTCCGCCGGGGATGAAAATAGATGCACCAAAATAGTCTGTATAGTTTGGTGCAGCGCCGGTAATTCCGGCATTTTGGTCTAGTGCTTCGGCCAAGTTCCATCCTCGTACGGTTTTCCATTTCGACGATCAACATTTCTTTAATTTTATAAATAATTCCTATAATTGGAAAAATTTCGTCATCACCATGTTGGGCGAAGATTCTGAGACAGCGATCGCTAATTATTTTCGCGCTAATTTACTCCAAGTGCGAAACGCTGTGAGTCCGGCAGATTTCAAGAAATTCGCGGCTCTCTCTTCGAACGGTGAGAGAATCAATTTTATTCTCAATTATCCGGAAGCTCACACTTTACCACTGGAAGTTGAAAACGCGCCCAAAAAGGATCTGAAAAAAGCTCTGCAGATCAAAGAAGTCGGAAACAAATATTATGGTGCTGGGGACTATACACGCGCCTTGGAAAATTATACAAGTGCCATCCTCATTGCTCCCCGCAAGGGTAATCAATTTTTTTATTTTATTAGGCACTCAATTAAGAAGGTTGGCTACATACGACGATGTGATAAAAATTTCATCAAATTTGGCGATAATATTCTTTAGCATCAATTACGATGGCACAATTTTTTTCCTATTTTTCGTCTGCATAGTTGTCGAATTATTTTTATCTGTAATATGCAAAAGATATACATCGGAATCCTATGCTTATGCATAAAAACTCTAGTGTCCAGTTACTCGAAAACTATGTAGAAGAAAATTTTTAAAAAATTTGTATATTCATATTTAATACCGAAGAGTATGCTCACCAAATTTCATCAAATTCTAATCATTTCAAATTTTCCTATGCTTTAAACATGACAACATTGTCGTGTGTAGCCATCATCCTTAATTAAATATTCGATTATTCGCAATAAATGCGTCTCCTTTTTTTGCCTTCATCAAAAAGAATGTGAAATTTTTTGAATGTGAAATTTTTGCCTTTCTCATTAAAAAAAAATGAACGGTTTTTCATTTTGAAAAATTGATTCTCCAAAAGCAACAAAGAGAGCAATAAAGAGAGGAAAAAACTGAATTGAAATTAATTGCAGAATTAGGTATTTTTTTGGCGAACCGTTCAGCAGTGCTGCATCACATTGGAAAACCCGATTTGGCTCTGTCGGACATCGAGGAATGCATGAGAGTCGGTTATCCAAAGGAGTTAATGTTCAAAGTTGAGGAGAGGCGAGCAAAATGTTATTTGGCATTGGAAGATCATGCCCAGGCAATAATATCCTTCAGAAAAACTTTGTCAGCTCTGGACGAGGCGAAACTGACACTGGAACGTAAAAAGAAAATCGAGTCTGATGTCAGAGTGATGCTGACACTGATGGAAAAGGGAAACCAATTGGCGAGCAAGAAAAATGCGAAAATTCAACAGCAACGGATCATGGAACTCAAGAAAAATGCACTGAACAATGACTCGCAAAAATCGCTACCACGAATCGAAGAAATCAATCCTTTGTATCCTTCGTGCAGTAAATCTGTCGATTTTCGACAGGGAGACAGTTCAGTTGGACGATACGCAGTTGCCACGAAGGACATAAGTCCTGGTGAAATATTGGTCGTGGAAAAACCTCACAGTGCTTTCCTACTCGGCGAATACAGGTTCACTAAAATTTCATCACCTTCCATAAATGGTTATTTATCAATATTATTGTTATCGATGTCTAATCTCAATGTCATTGTTATTTACAGAAAGTAAAAATCCCTTTTGTTATTTTCCCACTTTTGATATGCAAATTAATTTGGTAGTTTTATTCGTAGTTAGATTCAGAAATCTGGTTCTCATCCATTCACTGAACCATCGAAATGGTTTCAAACCATCGAAAAAAAAACGATTTATTACGTTCAACCACCGATCCAGTAGTTACATTGAAAACTAATCGTATGACCACATCAGATTGTAAAAACACTTAATCGTGACAGTTTCCCCTCGATTTGAGAATTTCCCCCTTTAATTGACGATTTTAATTGATTTTCAATTGCATATTTAATCGATTGTAATTGATTTTAGGCACTCACGCACATTTTCTATTTTTTTTTCTGAAACAAAAAAACTAGAAATCCATAACAAATGATTTGTGTCAGAATCCAATGGGATAGAATGTTCCTTCCTGAGTATGCTTTCTCGTTACTACACCCGGAGGTCCCCAAATGTCCTGGCACGATTGAACCTTTCGTGATTTTCGAGAATGTCACGTTCTTTTGATACGCAAATTAGTTTGGTCATTTTTAATCGTAGTTAGATTGAGAAATCTGATTCTCATCCCTCCACTGAACTGACGTTTCAAACCCTCGAAAACAAAAACGATTTATTACGTTCAACTAATCGTATGACCACATCAGTTTGTAGAAACACTTAATTGTGACAGTTTTCCCTCGATTTGCGATTTTACCCTCTAACTGACGATTTTAATTGATTTTCAATTCCCCATTTGATCGATTTCAATTGATTTTTTATTCCATATATCTGTAGGCACTCACACCCTCTGTATTTTGAATCTGTTTTTGTGAAAAAAAAAAAAAAAAAAAAAAAAAAAAAAACAAAAAATCATAACAAACAAATAATTCGTGTCTGAATTCAATGGGATCGAATGTTCCTCCCTGAGTATGGTTTTTCGTTATTACACCTGGAAGTCTGTAATTATCCTGGCACGATTGAACCTTTCGTGATTTTCGAGAATATTCATTTTCATCTTTTCACCAAAATCCGACTAAAAAGTAACACGAAAAAAAATATAGAAAACCTGATTTTTTTACTCCACAATTTTTCAAAATGGTGTGAAAATCACAAATTTGTGTCGAATGAACATTTTTAACACGACAAACCTGGAAGTTAAAAATTCATTTTGAAAAAAAAGGTCTAAAAAAAATTGTATCAATTTTTATTTTTATTTTTATTTTATGGTAAGTCGAAGTAAAATCATTTTGATGACGATTTCGTAATTCCCACGTAATCCCCGCTAGAGCCAAGTAATTGCCCAGAATCCAAGCTTTTCCCAAATCGAACCCTTTGCCTCGATTATTGGACTGATTTTTTTTCATACAGGCGAACACATTGTCAAAAATGTTTTACGAGGGTGGTAGCCCCTTATCCCGCGGCATGTGATACCTGCGATTTGGTAGTCTACTGTAGCATACGTTGCACAGACTCGCATGCGAAAATTCACGAAAACGAATGTGACATTTTGGCACCTCTTTGGCTGTCGCAAGCTTCGATCACCTGTTTAATAGCCCTTAGAGCGATAACGCAAACCCCATTCTCGAAGCTCTATCAAATGAAGGAAGACATCGTAAATGGAAATTATGAAATTTCGGAAAAACGTCCTTACAAACCGAGTGACTACATGGCCCTCCACGGTTTGGGTAAATAACTATTTTAATAAAAACCAGCCAATTCTCAGTGATTTTGTTGTTTTCATACGATGAAAACTTCAACATCATTAGGGAACAAAGAGTTTCATAATTTTTCTTTCTCTTAGTTTGATTTTATGCGATCAGTAATGTTGTTTCATTTACTTTTTTCTTCAGTCACCCACGAGGACGAAAGAGTGGCTAATGATTTATTTCACAGAGCATATATAGCCGCTTGGTTACTGCGAGTCTTGAAAATGAGTAAATATTTTCCTAACGATGTAAAAACTCCGGATGTCGGAGGACAAGATTTATCGGAGGAAGAAAAATTCATCGGTGATCAATTGATGCACAACATCCAACTCATGGCCTTCAATTCTCACGAGGTGAATGAATAATCATAATAAAATTATGAAAATTGAGTTTTTACGTCCCTAAGAAATAAATTGTTACCACAGAGTGCTAAGTTGCCTGAACAAAATAATTACTCGAAGATAAAAAAATGAAAGAAAAAAAAAAATTCGTATTGAACGTTTGACAACAAAATTTGAAATAGATTTCGGAGCTCGCCAAGAAAAAGGGCGAAACGACCCTCGCAGGATCGAAAAGTTTATTTATAGGTGGTGGAATTTACCCAACCGTGTCGCTTTTTAATCACTCCTGTAACCCCGGAATAATAAGGTGAGAAAAATCGATTGTACGTCAGTTCGAAATGAAGCAGAAAATCGGAGCTCAAAATCATTTTTACCAAGGTACTTCGTTGGAACGACGATGATAGTTCGAGCCGCTCGGACGATCACTGCTGGCAGTGAAATTTGCGAAAACTACGGTCCGGTATTCACGACTGTCGAGGAAAACGAGCGAAAAAGATCTCTGAGAATTCGTTACTGGTTCGACTGTGCCTGCGAGGCTTGTACAGGACATTGGCCATTGCTGAAGGACATAAATCCTCGCATCTTAAGGTTTAATATTCCGGAAGCAATTTTGCAATGATTGAATTTCAATTCGATAGCAAAAAATTCAAAAATACCAAATTCTCCATTTTTCAATTTTAATTGGAAATTTATACATTTTTCATGTCCATTTTGCTCTTCAAGGTTCAAGTGCGACACAGGGCCAGTATGTGGAAACATATTGTTGGTTAACACGGACTCCAACGAGTTTGTCATTTCCTGCAAGAAGTGTGGAAAGTCGACGAACCTTTTCAAAGGTCTAAAAGCCCTTCAGGACACCGACGCCCTCTTCAAAGTGGCGTCGCGACATCTCGAGGAGGACAAATGTGATCGAGCCCTAAAAGCTTATTTAGAAATTTTGAAACTTCTCGACGAAACTCTTGCTCTTCCCATAAGAGATTATCACTTGTGTCAACAGGGAGTTCGTCTCTGTATGCTCGCACTTGGTAACTCGTCCGTAGTATAGCGAAGTCTTTATAAATCCCAAAAATTTGTATATTAAATCGAAAAAATAAAGTTGTTCAAATAAATAAGAAAAAAAAAAGTTATTTTTTCGCATTTTTTTCGAAATTCTCGAAGCAAAAGGCAGAAAGTATTGGAAATCGTGCACTACGATTATTGGTTATGAATTTTTTTTAGTTGTTCATTTCGTACAAGGTTCTTGAATAACTGTAACGTTTATTTCAAGGACATTCACACGTCACAGATTTTATTGTAATTCTTTAATTCGTAAGAGTACAAAATAATTAATACAACGTAAAACAAAAATGTGTGTTTTTGTCTTGATCATTGTTTTATCTATTGTTCATCATAATCATTGTTTTAGTTGTTGTTTCCATTCTCATCCAGTCACTGGCGTCTTTCGAAAATTTCGAATAATAACTTCGTCATTAACGATAGATTGATCACTGCGGACGAAATTCAAATGAGATTTTATGTTTGCGTTTCTCAATATTGTTCAAACGCTTCATTTCCCGATGCTCTGACGTGTTAATTATCTCAATCTGTGCTGCTCGATAAACATCGAGGGATTATCTCGCTCGTACAATATATTTTTAGTCTGTTTGTCATATTTCTTCATATTGAGTTGACAAAATGAAGGTTTGCGAACAAAAACATGAGCGCGAAATGAAGAAGCCGGAAATGTTTGGATGCAGTCATTTTTCAGTGGTAAAGACTCGAGCCATGAAGTCGTCGGGTCATCCTTGGGCTTTCTGCCTCATGAACGAGTCGCACAAAAATAACGCGACTTTATCAAAACGACGACAATTTAATGGGATTTTTAGTAACTTCTAATTTTTTTTCTTAGAATATTTCGCGTGTTGAGAAAACCTTTCGTGAATCTGAAGCGATGTGCGTTCACTACGTATGTGAGACAATAAAACGCGACGTGCATCATTCAAAAGAAAAAATGGTGTTTTTTGTTTTGTTTTTCGGCTCTCTCGAAGCTTTTCATTCAATAAAGCGTGTTTGTTTTGGTTCTGCGCGCGTGTGTAGATGATTTATATACAAATAAAAACGGGTTTTTCGTGTTAATTCTGTTTTTTTCTTCTGTTTCTTCTTTTTTCATTTTATTTCTTCGTCCCGGCACTTCCGAGTTCGTCGATTGGTTTTTGTTTCTCCCTTGTGTTCTGTTCGTTTGTTCGTCACAATTTTAGCACCTTAACTGCAAGAGATGAAAAATTCAATTCATTACGACGACCATGTGGTAGAAGTAAAGAAAAAAAAGGAGAAAATTTTTCTTACCGTCTGTCGCGAGAGTCGGAGCGGGAACGACGGTCGCGGCTGCGGCTGCGAGTGAGCGATCTCCTGCGCGGAGTGCGAGATCTCGATCTAAAAATTTCAGACAGCAAGATTTGTGTTTAATTGTTCAGACATTAATTGCCATAATTTTTTTTTCTTGAAAAACAATGTTACTTTGACGCGTCGTCACAAATTCCAACAATGATCGATAAATCGATTGTTTTTCAGTCAGATTCATATTTTTCATGATTCATTAGTTAGAAGATTATGGAAAATGGAAAAAAAAAGAGTCTGTCACCAATGTTGAAGCGAACTCGTCAAAGTAAGACTGGATTATAGGTAGTAAATAAACACAGATTTGAAAAATCATCACGAGACCAAATGTGAATTCAATTATTAGGACACGAGCTAGATCATCATTGTTCTTTTCATCCTATAGGGTTATTATGATTATTATATAGAAAAAAGCTAGTTAGACAAGATTCACAAATAAATGACGAATTATTTCGATAATTATTAACGACATCATGAATATTATCACCACTAACGATGAAAAAAAAAAACTTAGAAAAATGACATTGAATACAATAAATCAAATTGAAAAAAAAAAGAAAAAAAATCGAAAGATAAATGATAAAAAAAAATCATGAAATCAGTTGTTAAATAATCAAATTTGTTATATTTGAATCCGAAAATGATGTGCCTCAGTTCCTCGGGCAAAGGCGACGTCAAAGACTTGCATAAACTCGTTAGAATATTTCGAACCATGATGGAACCGATTTTTTTCAGATTCAGAACAAACGCGACTTCTGCCCAAAAGAACTCGAGGCATTGGTTACGAAACTGATGAAAATAGAACGGAAATGAATTAAAAAAACGAAAAAAAAAAAAAAGAAACTAAAATAATAATATTCATATAATAAAGAAAAGAAAAAAGAAGATATAATAAAAAATCTTGGAAAATCGGTGAAATACCAGACAACTGTGAACATGTAGTGGTGGTTGGTGGTGGTGGTGGTGGTACTTGGTACTTGGGTGGTGGGATGGTTGTGTAGGTGGTGATCATTTTGCGCTTTGCTCGATCGAAGAGAAGATTGGACGAGAGGTTGACTCGCTTTTTTATTGGTTCATTTTGTTCGGCTAAGTTTTTTTAAGACGTGATGATCGACGATTTGGTAGTGGTAGTAGTAGTACTAGTAGTAGTAGTGGTAGTAGTAGTAGTACGCAGTTGTCGAGAACGTTGGGACTGACGGTTGTGATCGGAGAGACGTGATTGACGAACGAAGAGCCGGACCGGACTCGTGAGACTCGCGTTGAGCTATTTAATTCTTTTTCTGCTTTGAGCAATGTTTTTTTTTATTTTTTTTTCCGTCGAAGCGCAGTACTAGTTGTAGCTGTAGTTGCAGTTGGAGTTGCAGTTGTTGTGGGAATAGTTGTTATGGTCGTTGCAGAATTAATAGTATTAATAGTCGTGGTCGTGGCAGTAGGAATAGTAATAATAGTTGTAGCAGTCGTAGGAATAGTAATAATAGCAGGAGGAACAGTAATAGTCGTATTAGTAGTAATAAGTGGTATTAGGTAGTAGTGGTGGTGGTGGTATGTGCGTAAAACGCGTTGAAAAGTCTGGACACGAGGCGATATTTTGTTTTTCGTGTGACGAAGAATTTTCGATTGACGACGATTGGTGCAGCACACAAGGCACACACACACACGACCACTGCTATAATGGGTAGCTCGAACGACGACCGATGCGGATCCTAGGGCTCTCGACAACGTTGTGACGGATCCGGAAGGTGTGAGATATTTTTTGGTTCAATAACTTGATTGTTTTTGTTTACGAACGGGACTGTAACTGTGATTGCGGGGCAGCGACGGAACTGCCGATCGATTGATTGATTGATTGATTGACTGATTGATCGATTTACTGATTGACTGATTGATTCATTGATTTGTTTTTTTTGTTTTTTTTTTTTTTTTTTTTTTTTTTTTTTTTTTTTTTGGCTTTTTGACGATCGGAGTGACGGACTGACGGAGTCCTCGCCGTTTCCCCCCTAACGGTTGGTGATCTCGAACTCGTGGTGACCGAAGGTGACGTGGTTGGGAGGTTAGTGGGCAGGCAGACAGGCAGGCAATTTTTTTGTGACTCATTTTTCGATTGCTTCGACTCTGACTGAGACTTTGATTTAAATCTCGTGTTTTTTGCTTTGCTTTTTTTTTGGTTCACGGTGGCTGTAGTAGCAGTAGCAGTAGTGGTAGTAGTAGCGGGGAGACGAGCAGAGCTATGAGCTGACGATGGTAGAATCTGCAAACGTCAGTTTTACCAATATAATCAACAAACTTTACACCATACTCCTTGCCACTAGTCAAAAGTACAGTACTCGTTTTTTTTTTCTTTTCTTTCAACATTATCACATTAAAACGAGATATATCATTAAAAACTCTATCTTCTCCATCTATATTCTTGCTCTCAATCGATCTCATTTCATTTACGTTTTTTTTCTCCTTTTTACATCCTCTTGATTTGTATTCGCTTTTTTTAAGCTTTTCCAAGTCAAGATTCTTTCTTCCTAGACTGCCCACTCTCTAATCCATTATATTCGTGATACCGTCCTCATCGATATCGAGTTTCACACCCACCAACATTTTTACCTCATCTTCCGAAAGTGCGAACAATATTCGAGTTTTATCGAAGTCGAAATAATCTCGGAAATTATTAGCAATTAATTTATTCATTCAAATTCTCGGTAATAAATAAATAACTAAATGACATTTTCGTAAAATCTGATAAAACTCGAATCTTAATATTCGTGCTTTCGGAAAGTCTCCTTTTGTACATTTCTCATCAGCATAAAAAGCATGAATCACGTTCTTTTGGTAACTGAGGAAACAGAACGATGACCGAATAAAAAAAAGAAAAAGAAAAATGGAAATAATAAATTCACACGCGAAAGATGACTCGTTTAGCGATGAGCTTGTGAATAATTTCGATGATCCACGAAATAAAACTGGCAACTGCCCACGAAAATATACCGACTGACCATTGCAATCGAATCCACGACAGAACAATACTAACCACGCGAGAATCAATTCCTTTTCGTACATTCGTACCCCATGATCGTGCTCATTGTTCGATCTCTCAATATCGATATCATTGATACAACAAAAACGACGATTTTTTCGATGACGGTGGAAAATCGCGAGTGTTTAATCGATGCATTTGAATTTTCCATCTCGATATAATGACGAATAATTGAAATGACTTGGTAAAATTATATCACAATATATCTAGACATAAATAAATAATATTCGTAGCTATTTATTTATACGAGTAAACTACGAGGTGAAAGTTTATAAACGCGTGGAGTACTTGGCGTGCTAATCCATTGAAAAAAAATATATACCCACACGTGATATACATTTCCTTTCCTTGTCGTTTTTAGTTTCATTTGATATATCAACAACAATAAACAAGCGGTATTTCATCAAAATACGTACTGTTTTATCAGACGATAAGTCACGCTCGTCGCAAGCCTCTGAAAAACTCTACGAATCTATCGAGAAACAAATTCGTACGCTTGTGCCGGAAACGAAAACGAAAGAAACGAAAACAAATGAAAAAGAATGAAGAAAAACGTGAAATTACCTGGAATAACGGGCAACCGGTGATCGCTTCGGGCTCTTCGACAGGGACCTAAAAAAAATGAAGAAAAAATTGTTGTATGTCTATCCGGGTGATACGCGTTGCTGAATCATCGCCCTATCCACGCCACCACCATTCTGACAAATCTTTGTATTTTTCTTTTTCTTTTTCTCTCTCTCTCTCTCTCTCTCTCTCTCTCTCTCCCTCTCTCTCTCTCTCTCGCTCACACTCATTCATCTCCCGATATCTTGTCGTGATATTTTATTTACGCCATTAACATTCCTTCCTAACGAACCCGGATAATTGAATCGAAAAGGAAAATGGACAAAAAAAAAAGAGTTTGGCAAACAAAAGCCTCTTACCTTGGGTAACGACCCAAATTCTTACGTGGACTCCGAGATACGGACCTACACATTTTTTCAAAAATAACATCTCCTATTTTAATGTGCTTTTAATTTCATTTTCTCTTTTTTTTTCAATTTTCGTGAAATTAATCTACTACGATTTTTTTAACAATACCAACGTTTGCCAACAAATTACATGAAATGCATATGTTTAGATATTTTAAGAGTCTTTTCCAGTTTCCGGTTAAAAAATGCTGCACAAATAATTGGGACATCGACAAAGTTCTAAAACCGTGCTACCTATTTGAGCCGCTGGAACCGTTGAAGCTACCGCAACCACTAATCGATTAAACATCACAAAGTCCCAACCCTGTTCCCAAAAATGCCGGGAATCGATAAAAAAAATTCTCAAGTTATTTCAATAGTTCCCCTGACCTGACAGGTCAAGGAATTCTGAAGTCGAATCTACTCTATTCGTGGTTGCTGAATTAACGAGAGTGGCTACACGCAACAATGTTGTCATGTTAAAAACAGGAAAATTCGGAATTATTAGAATTTGATGAAATTTGGTAAGCACACTCTTTAGTATTAAATGCGAATATACAAATTTTTTAAGATTTTTCTTCTACATAGTTTTCGAGTAATTGAACGCCAGAGTTAACATGCATAAGCATTCGGATATATATAGGTATATATTTTGCATATTGTGAACCCGAATTATTCGACAACTATGTAGACGAAAAATAGGAAAAAATTTGTTTCATCGTATTTGATGCTAAAGAATATAATCGCCAAATTTGACTCAATTCTTATCGTATCGTCGTATGTAGCCAACCTTCTCAAAAGGATTCAATTATTCGCCGACTTTGCAAAAAAAAAAAAAAAACTTTTGGGGAATCTAGTTTATGAAACAAAAGGAAAAAGCAGCATATGCTCCAGTGAACTCGGGGCATTTCGACTGCTCAGATCCGAAGAAAACTGCGCATAATTCTATGGAGAAGAACCTTGAAAGAGGTAATGACTCTTCTAGACACAAGACCCGACTGTCGCTCCAGCTATTTACATATAAATCGACTATGCATAAGGCACAAATTAGTTACTTGTATTATCATGCAGTCTCATCAGGACGTACTTTACTAGAATGCTTAAAAATCTGCGTGGCTCTTAATACAAATATTCAAAAGACCATGCACTCATGTTTGTCCAAAATCTCTTTTGATGACGTTGTAAACTTTCGAAGGAATGAATGAAAGACGATTATTCATGAAGACTATACAACAAGCTGATGACCTTTCACGTTATCCGGAGTTATCGACATTCGTTTACCGAGATTAAAATTTTGATGTTTCTTTCTCGAGTTTCCAAGATATTTGTCGAGGAATGAAAATAAATCGTTGTCGATAAAACGAAATATACTTTTCGTGAATATCGTATTTCATTTTCGGCCATTAACTATCGGCGTTTAGGCAATTTAAAATCTTTTTTTTCTGTTCTCGCACATGCAGCTCGTAAATGGCTATGAGGTATTGCGTATATGTAAGGCTTTACGGACAGCTCCACACCCTATTCTGTAACATGCTTTCACAATTCATACTGGGATGAAGGGATGTAGTTAAAAAATATGTTCGTACGGGGCGTGTCAGAACAAAACGGTCAATGGCAACGTGAATTTAGTTTCTGCGCTGAATTTCGAGCTCTAGAGTTTGCGAACGTTTCATCTTGGCCACGCGGGTTATAGACGATGACGAAGTTACGCACGGATCCAAAACGATGAGAAACACAGTGAAATCATTGAAACGCACGAAATTTCGTTCGACCAAATGAACCCGTCGATTTTCGGGACTTCAGGGGTAAAGTATTGGGAATACAAAATCGGTGTCGGGGACTTTTTTGTAGGAAATTTTGTGCTCTACAAATTATGCCTCATCCATTTTTCATGTATCTCTCACCGTTTATCAGCTAGACCGTCAAATGTACTCGATTATTTAAAAATCGATAATTGAATACTGTTTTGCCATTTTACTCTCAGCTCTCGCCATACGGGAAGTAATAAAATTGAAAGTTTGAAAAATTTAAGTGTGCTCCCTTTTTTAAAAAATTAATCAACCAATTTTATTGATTTTCATTGATTAATCAAACTCATTCGCGAAAAACAGAAAACAAGCATGTTCACGCTGTTCTAAAATACGAAAAATACTATTGAATATTTCGATATACTGGAATAAAACTCTAGTACTTTCAATTATTGCGGTGTAAATAAAACAAAAAACATAAATGTGCAAATCTCTGTGGACAATCGTTACTCATTAACCGTAATCATTTATACCTACTTGACGAGCAATTCTCATCTGCCATCGTCCCCTGCAAATCTAACGTGACTCCAAAACTTTTTTCAAATCCGATCGATGCTTTTCCTTCTTTCTTTCCCTTTTATATTTTTTATTTCCCACGTTTCTTTGAAACTTACCTAGAGTATCTTGGGCCAGGTCTGCGTCCACCGCCACCACGGCGACTTCTGCCTGAGGACATCTCTACACGAACTCTGGTACCACAGCAACGACTTTATGGAGAAAAAAAAACGAATAAATTGAGTCGATTGGGCTTGAAAATGACGAATCACTTTATTTTATCGACCACGGAGAAAAATTGGTCGGGCATCGAAGGAAACTCTGAAAATCGTTTCATTTTTGTCGACTTATCAATTGAGAACGTTTTTTTCAAGTTTGGAATTTACGGAAATTTATAACTTTTTTGACTTTTCAATCGACCAAAAATCAGAAACCATAAATTTTTCATTCTCAATTCGATTTTTTTATATAAATTTGAGACCAACTCACGTTCCGTCCAAACCTCTGACCGCATCTTCGGCATCACGAGGATCTTCGAATTCGACAAATGCAAAGCCAGGTGGGTTTCTGGCGACCCAGACGTTCCTCAAAGGTCCGTATTTGCTGAACGCAGTTTCAATCTCATGCTTGCTCGCGCTGCTGCCAAGATTTCCAACCCAAACTTTGCAGGAAAGGTCCCACTCACGGTAACGAGACATTGTGTGTTTTGCAACTGCGTGGGAGGACAATTTATTCATTAAATAACATAAAATTAAACGAAATGGCTAGTTGTCTAGGTAGTTGGATGAACAATACTCGTCTGGACACACTTTATCCAATAATATCCGCTGTACTCGGATGAACAAGGCTTGTACGTATCCAAACGCGTACTTTTGGTGTACGAAATATCTGGACGAGTAGCCACAGCCAAAGTTAAGAGTAAAAGGAAACTTCGATTCCGGCAAGATTTATTTTTCCTTTGTTGCAACAAGATGCGGTACAAATTACAGCCGTGTAAACAAAAAGCAGATTTTTAAGAAGCTGATGAAAAGAATTAATGGAATTATTTGACAACTTTCGAATATTTTGAAAGATCCTGTTGCGAGGAATTTGAAATCAATAATCTTGCTCATGGGACAGCTGCAAGATTCGGAGTGAAATTGTAAACAAAGTTGAGAGGAATGATTGAGATTTTAAATGAAAATATAACGAGAATTCCTGTTTGAAAAAATGAACTTGAAAGCCAGAGAGGATTAGCCCTGGGAAAATGAATCAATGAGCATTTAAAAGGCTGCAAATACGAGTAACTAGAAGCGAAAATGGCGTCGTGATATATTCAGGTCGTAATGTGGGTTCAATCTTGTGTATATAAAATATCAACGCGTGCACTTTAGCTGGGGATCGTTACTACATTGATATTCAATTTGGAATAGCCAATGCACAAAAACGCGATACTCCTTGAGGGCTGCAAGGCCAAAAGAGATTTGATTGAATTTTGTTCTAGCGGCTTAATTTCGTAACGCGTGACGAATTACGCGTCGATTCGCAAAAAAGCAGGAAAATGTTTATCACACTGGAGTTGCGTGAGTAAACATTAAAAATCGAGAGAACCCGGGGTTCACTTATAATTCTATAGCACAATAATCGCTGGAGGCATTCGGGAACATAATATCATCGGTTGGTTTTGATTGTAACGAGCTTGGTGCTGCCATTTTGCGGCAAAGCGCCAACTCGTTTGGTCACGAGAGCGAGAAAGAAATATAGCTTTAGGGTTAATGTAAATGCAGTAAACTGAAACGGTTCACAAAGCGCGTAAAAACCGAAAAAAAAACCGAACATATGTGAACAGTTTAGGAAATATTTATTCCGTCGATCCATTAAATGTATTGCGGGAAGGTGGAGAAATTCTAGACAAGGATGAAACCCACGCCACACGACACCAAAATCAATTACAACCACGCTGACTATTTCGCCGACTTTCACGCATTGTTCTTAGAAAAAGATCACGTCACGAAAAGTGCATTGAATTACGACAATACCTACGTACCTAGTGGTCGGGATGAGGTATAGAGAAACTGTAAATCTTTGAGCTACGTGACAAACACACACGGCCCTGTTCCAAGCACTGCACAAGTAGAGATGCGATGCAATACACAATTGTACAAGATGGCTGCGGTTACGCTACCTCCAGGGCCGCTGAGCTGAGCTCTCTTTTCCAAGAAACCTGGATGAAGGAAAGATTAAAATTTGATGCGCATGCGCATCAACACTTTTAGACATACTTTTACCCATGGCGCTCTTTCGAACAAACCGGAAATCGACCCTTTCGCCGTCTAGTGTATATTTCTTCAATCTTTTGCGCTTGGCGCTTTTACGTAGCGGACATTTTTGTAATCGTGTGAGATACAACTCATTCGGGTCTGCAGAATTATCGATGAATTCATTTCTCGAATCAATTTAGATTTCCAGGTTAGAAGTTATTGCTAAAACCGCCTTTCAAGTTCCATAATTCCTTTTGGCTTATCCGACGAAAATCTGCCTTTTTTGTACTGAATATTAATTTTATTCCAATATGCAGTGTAATGCCGACTGTATTAAAATTCATTGGTTTCATTATGCGGCCATAATTTGGATTTAGCGCTCGAGAGAAAACCCGTAAAACCGGAAATCTAGCCGAGCGAAGACTCGATTCTCGATAACCGACCGAAAAAAATGCGAAACAATAGAGCCACCAGTGTCGTAGCCATAGCAACGAATGATTGTTTTTAACTTTTTCTACCGAGCTGTCAAATGAACTGCATTACGTGAATAAAATGAAATCTATAATATTTATAGCGTTACTCATATGTTTATTTTTTGTCAAAATCGAGCGTGGATACTGTGATAATATTGATATTGACAACAATGGATATATAGTTTATTGTCCGTGTATGGGTAAGTTTTAACCGTCAAACCAATGACTAACATCTCTAAACGCATTTCAAAAAACTTATTCTTTGGGCAAAAAAAAATGACAGTAGTAAATATCAGTTTTATTACGTCCAACTATAAGCATACTCTGTCCATTTTTTCTCACACAAACTTAGGTTAAGTTTTGAAGTATTCTCTCCATTTCTTTGTTGTTATCTTCAATGTAAACTCCAAAACTCTTCCAACTAGGACGCTTCGGAAATCAGGCAGATCATTTCCTTGGTGCGCTGGGATTTTCCAGAGCTTTAAATCGTACTCTTGTCTTGCCAGCATGGGTTGAATACCAGACAGGAGCAGTGCGCTCGGTAGGAAACGAAAAAAAATAAATATTCACCATCCTCATAATCAAAAATCATCAAACTTTCTAACGTTACAAAAATCTGTTCGTCCTTTCTAGACGCAGGTTCCTTTTGACGTTTATTTCAATGTATCGCAGCTAGAAAATTGTCACAAAGTTATGCTAATGGAAACTTTCATGAAAGATATTGCGCCTGTGGAATGGCCCGAGTCCAAAAGAATCTGTAAGTCATTTATTTCTTCTGTAATATCGAATTTGACTGGAAAATTTTGTAAGAATAATCGAAGTTCAGTTACGTGCGATTATTAATGGGACAAACATTTTCGTTTTTTCCAGCATTTTGTTATGCGACACGAGGAAACATTGGCTCCTGCAACGCCAAAGAAGGAAATCCGTTTGGGCCTTTCTGGGACACTTACGGAGTGGATTTTGTTGGATCGGAATTTTACGGACCCCTCCATTACGACGTGTATCACACTGACATAGCTCAGCAATGGCAGAAGAAATATCCTTCGTCATCCTGGCCAGTGCTGGCGTTTACAGGAGCACCGGCCAGTTTTCCCATTCAAGCAGAAAATCGTATTCTGGCTAAATGTCTTCACTGGAACGACAGCATGCTCGAGAGAGCTAAAAAATTTATCAAAGAGACTTTGCCGCTTGGCGGTTTTGTGGGGATTCATTTGCGTAATGGAATCGACTGGGTAAGCAAATTATCTTCTCGCAATCGCTAAAAATGTGTATTTCAGGATTTACACATCTGACGTTTGTTTTGTTATTTTTTTGCAAGGTACGAGCCTGCGAATACATCTCCAGCACTCCGAATTTGTTCGCCGCTCCTCAATGCTTGGGATATCGAAATGAACGAGGCAAAGCCACTCATGCGATGTGCCTTCCAGATTTCAATACGATACTCCGACATCTTAAACGTGTTATAAGAAATAACAAAGATGTGAAATCGGTTTTTGTTGCCTCGGACAATAATTACATGATACCCGAACTATCAAAAGCTCTCGAGAGGATGGAGGTGAGTGTAATTCAGACATAGAATCCAAGACAATAAACCGAGTGAGCCTGCGAGGGAAAAAAAAGCTGAAAATGTTCGAATGTGACTTCTAAAAAATAACTTCACGAGCTAATTTATCCTTCACGGATCATCTGAGTCTTTTTCGACCAGAGCGGCAACGTTTTTTTTCTGAAATCTTGTTTTTTACCATGACTCATTAAAAAATAACGCAAATTTAACGACCAGATTTGAGATTTTTGTTTCTCCAAGGACGCGAGATATGAGTGGCAGGACAAAAAGGACCCATTTAGTCTGGGGTGCCATAAACAATCATATGATTGGCGGAGGGCTGTGACGTCAAGTTATTTGGCAATGAAATGCGATCAATCATATTTAAAAACTGTTTTTCAATTGTCTAAACTCCTTGCAAGCCGGAAATTTTGAACTGTTTCCTTGGGTTACGAATGAGCTCCAAGAAAAATTAAACTTAATTGAATTTGACGATTAACGATTATTCTCACGATGTTTGTATTTGCACAGGTTCAGGTTTTCCGGCAACCGGATCCAGTTTCGTCGCATTTGGACCTGGCAATTCTCGGCCGAGCCAACTTCTTTATTGGCAATTGCATATCTTCGTTTTCTGCCTTCGTTGCTCGGGAACGAGAGGTCAAAGGATACCCAACGTATTTCTGGGGCTTCCCTCCGGACAGGCCGAACTCCTCGTCGATTCGTGATGAACTTTGAACGCTTCCAATCGCCACTTTTCAACTATTTCATTCAACGTGAGCCATCAATTGTGCGGGCCGCAAAAATCCTGCGGGAGGTTCAGGATTTCGGAAAAAAACCCGATATTCTCTTTTAGTCAATGAAAAAGGCGTTGCTTCCCTTTTTCACGAAATGTCAACAACGTCCGAAAAAATCGTGTATTCGCTGTCTCCCTCGCCTTCCCGCAACTCAAAAATCACCTTTGAAAAAGGATTTTTATATTCTTCCTATTTATACACGTTTTTATCAATTTATTGAAACAGCTTTTTTATAAATAATAGCTGTGCACGTAAACGTTGTCTTTTTTTCTGACAACTCGACTGTTTCAGCGGCCTCAAGAATATGAATTAAGTGAATCGTGCAAAGTGTGAAGAGAAAATTTCGTTTACCTTCCAATTTTTATTTGTTTATTGCAAATTCGACTCGTTACTCAACTTTGAAGCAATTTCTGTGATTTCGGAGCCGAGGAATCGAATAAATGCATTGTGATGAATCATCATTTTTATTGATTGCCCCCCCCCCCCCTCCCCGCTGCTGGAGCCCAAAAATGAAATAATTCCATGGAAACTCTTGAAAATGAATAGAAATTTATTAAATTTTCTATGGTCACTAAACTTGATATAAAATCAATACAGAAATGTCTACGAATTCGAAATATACATTTTGTTCCCCGCGAACTCGCGCTTAACTTTCTGCAATTTTTTTCATGTCGCACAGAGCCAATTGCAAAGCATTAGCGAATTTTTTCGTGTCCGTTTCATCGGAACTTTTGTAAGAGGAACAGGCAAATAAAATGTCGTTCGGCCTTGGATTGTAACAGCAACCGTAGCCGTTCGGAACGACCGGCCCGTAGCACATGAACGATGCAGTCTTGTAAGGCACCTGAGAGGACAACGGAATGTTTTTTATACTTTCGTCTTCACTCGCAATTTCAAATCTCGTTGGAAAAAATAAATAAAAAAAACGGATCATATTGGGAAGCTGACCTGACTTGAGGTGAGCGTGAAATTTGTACTTCTTGTGAATCCGACGTCTTTGTAAAGTTCTGGCAAATCGATGTTTTCCGATTTCGCAATCATTTTCAAGCCAAACAAGTGACGATCGACTCCTTGTCCTATTGCAGCCTGTGGAACATTTGTTTTTTAATTTTCTATTGGAGATCCAAACTTTCTATAAAAGTTCGAACGATTGAGCGCAACGACTCTCGATAGAAATGATAAAATTTTGAAGAAAGAAATATCGCTACGACTTTTTAATGAAAAAAAATTGAATTTTGAAGAATATTTTCGAAAAAAAGGGCAAAATCTCGTACCTCACTGGCTATTCGTTTGTGAGTATCGATAGCTCGAACCATCCCATTTTTTTTCTCATTCATCGTTGAATTTGGAGTCGCCATAATTTTAGCGAATTGCACAGTTTCGAGACTCGTCGACCTTATGCATTCGGTTCGTGTATTTCTGAATCGCCGAAGTCCCGCGGACTCGTAATGGGCCGGTGGTATGCCTTGAACTGCATAGAAAGCCACCTGCATAGCCACTTGGATAAAACTGTCAGGACTCTGTTTGACTTGTTTCATGCCTGATGCTCCAAATTTATCAAAAACAAAACATTCCATGTCAATATCCGTGGAAATCCTGTAAAGACAATGTTTTTTGTGTAAAAAAAAAAAAAAAACAACAACAACAAGAAATTTTGCTCCAAATTTCATGAATTCACAACGTTACCCACTTATCCACAACTTTCGAAGCATTCATCATCGCTTTTTCTAAAGTTTCATCCAGTTCGAATTTCAAAGGCTGAGCTTTTGGAAAATCGACCGAATCCTCGACTTTTCCTCTCTTTTCATTTCTGCTAAAAACAAGAATTCCATTAATCTCTCTTCGCACCCAGTTCTCCCGAATTCGTTCGGCGATTCATCAAAAAAAAAAAACAATTAGATTATTAGTTTCCTGCATAATTATCATGTACTTTTTGCAATAACTCACATTCGAGTTAGAACGTGATCGTGGAGAACAGCAACAGGTACCCCTTCGCATGGGCTGTGTTCGTATTCCATGCCAACGAAACCGTCCGGAGAGATAATATACTTCAGGCAAAGACATTCATAATCTGCATAAGTTTTGAGACGTTTTTATCTTAGAACAACGAATATCAAGGAACGTGTACCTGAACAGTTTTGTCGTGCCATCGGTTTCCAGAGTTTGTTAAGTTGCTGAAACCTGTCATGCACTGTACAGCTCGTACCGAAGCGTTATTTTTGTTACCAAATAATTCTTTGGGCAATTTTTCATCGAGGCAAAGAAGGAACAAAGCAGTTTCTATGTCGGACAAAATAGCAGCGTTGTTCCCGATTTCTGTGAAAAATGAAGAAATATTGAATCAATTGTGTCAACAAATTCGCAAGAAATTTATTTTCGACGGTCGTTCAATATTTATTTCGAATATTTCAGAAAATCCAAGATGATTCTTTTTTTTGTTTCTAAATGCAATTGAGTTTGATTGATCGAACAACCGTTCAGCCGATGATAATCTTCTGCCCATTGATCTCTGTGATTCCCAGACAGAATTCCAACCGGCGGACCTCTGGTCTGTGAGCATTGAGCCACATTTTTTATAGCCGCTTTAAGTTGTCCTTCATTCAGTGTATTTTCGTTTTCGTCGCAGATATGAAGTTTGAAGAACTGTAAAATATTTGTACATGAAAACACAGAGGATTCTATTGGAATGTGAATATTTGAATTTTCTCTGATGCTTACGTGATTATTGCTCATGATGATAATGTGTTTCGACTCATCGGTGTGGATCAATCTGTCACTTGATCTTCCGGGTTGTCTGTGAGTCCCAAGAATCATGGCGTAGGGTTGCATGTCCAAGGGATCCTTACGAGCCATGTCTTGCTTCAAATTCCCACTGACAATTCGGATTCAGCGTTTGAAAAATTGAAATTTAATCAAATTTCTAATTAATTGTAAAACCGAAATTTTTGATTGCCGATTTTTGCTTCGTTTCTTTAAGTATCATTCTTATGGCGTCAAACCTTTTTACCATCCTATCGTAATCCCACAGAGCTTCGACCAGTCGAGCTCCAAATGTATAAAAATCATCAAGGGTTTGGAAATTTTGCTGCGGCCCGACAGTGCCAGGGCTAGAGGCAACGATCACTGGATCTCTGCAGCCCAAATAAGCAGCGTGCAAGAACCATTCATTCATCTAAATAACCATACCATCGTGTTTTTGAAAAAAAATGAAGCAATGCTGTAACTTTAGCGTGTTATGAAAATCTGTGGAGATTTAAAAATTCTGGAATATTTTCAACCAGTTGAATGAAACACTGTTCTTAATTAATTAATAATTATAAACGGGCGTTGAAACAAGAAATCACTAAAGTTTTTATATTCTTTGGTTTTTCACGTATTGATTTTCTTATAATGTAGTCTCACCCAACTGTCTGTGTTTTTGTATCGTTCTAACAAGCGTTGCTGCAAATTTGTTCCAATGCCATTTTCTCCGATGAATTCTGTGATCATTTTTTCACTCTTGCAATATTCATTGTCGTTCAGCAGTGGTTTGATCGATCTACAATTTTTTTTGATTAGCAGAATGATCTTGAGGTTGAGAAATCAGATTTTATTTTCCTAGAAAGAAATTTTGTATTTTTTTAATTCGTTTTGCTTTAAAAAAGTTTTCACCTTAAATATCGCTCTGCTGTGTTTTTAAGATCGGGTACAGGTTGTTTTGGCAATTCCTGTTTGTTTAGGTTTATTGAAGTCAAGCCATGAACTCCTGGCGCGGAATATTTGTTACGTGTTGTATTAAGAGCCTGATTCGATCGGGAAATCGATTGATCGATGTGCCAAAACGTAATTGAATGAATGTCGATTTTGTATATTTCGTTTTGCATATCTTTTTTTTTTTTACTATTCACGTGCGCTTAATGAAAAACTTACCCGATACTTATTCGCTAAAAACTTGACTATGTTGGTAGAACGATTCATGATCGAATTGACCTTTTCTCATCGAGATCGAACGCGAACAATGTACAGAAATAGTTTTCTCTTGGCCTTCCCTACAGACCCTTGTCACTGTGCAGAAAACGGTCAAAAAAATGTTTAATATTGTTTTTTCCGAAATACACAGAGATGCACTTTGTCGCAATTTATTTATTATCTCAGAATTTTTATCTTATCTCAATCCACCGTACGGATTCCGTTGAAAACTGTTGGAAGAATGGACAGTCGAAATTAATTACTGTGCTTATTGAAATGCAACAAAGGAACACTTGGCGGAATTCGAATCAGTTTGTTCCTGAGCATTTGTTTGTTTCGATTCTCATTGATTTGACGTTTGAATCCGCAATAACGAGCACCTGTCAGGTAGAAACTTTCTCGAACTCAATTTCTGTCGTTCTGCGCCGGTGTCAAAGAACTCTAGTAAAAAAAGAAAGAGAATGGAATTCTGTCTGCTGTCCTTGTCTCGTAAGTTTCGTAAGCTTGACTCTCAATAGATGTCGCTCAAGTTCAATGACCAGAAAGGAAAAAGAACGGTCCATGGTGGAATTTTTAATAAAAATTCATGTCAATAAATCGTTTCTCGTAGATTAATGTTGTTGGTCGAAGAAAAAATTCTCACTTACCGTTTCTTCGTTGTTCACAGCTTCCCAAAACTGAAGTCGAAAGTTGATACGAATATTTTCTCTACCACTGGATGAAATTATGTTCCAAAATTAATTCGAAAAACTTATTTTCGACTGATAAAAATCTAAAATGTAAAAAACGAGCGAATTTCGAAATATTTGAAAAAAAAAATCAATTCTTCGACAGCTACATTTACGAATAATGTTTCGACTGTTGCTACGTCGGAGTCGAAAGAAACTAGTGCTTTATTGTGTTGTTCGTTATAAACGGAAATCGGCGTTTCGTCGTATTCGTAATTGACAAATTTCAGGATGATATTCATTTCCACTGATACTTTATTCGCCTTCAATCGTTATTAACCCACTATTCGTATGTACAAGTAAATTGTTGGTGATGACAAACGATTCTGAAGTATTAACCTTAAAAGCCATGAATGATGGAAAATAAAAAAAAAAGGAAAACGCCAAACGGATGTTTCCTTTGAAGTTTCGAACGAAAACGTGTACAAGTATATAAAAGACGAGAAAAAAAAACGAATGTCATGAATATATTAGTAGAAAAATGGAAAAGTTAGTTTTCCTTCAGACTTCAATCCTAAAATATTTTAATCAGTTCAGGAAAACCAAAGACACCGAATTTCTCGACAAAAAATAAAATAAAAACTCAATGTTCGCGGAATTTCTAACGACGAAGGGTTTTTTTTTTCTTTTACTTGTTTTTTTACTTTTCTTAAAATTCATTCTTTTTGTTTTCTTAGTATCGAAGAGCAAGCTTTTGGTCGCCGGATTGAGCCAATAAAAAACCAAAACGATATTTGACGAGCAACACGTTCACAAATATTGAGAAATGCGAAAACTGAGAGGAAAGGTGGAAGCAAATGTCCACGAGTAATTCGCGCGTGTTCCGAGAGACCGACGAGCCTCGTGGTTGTGTAAGCAGTCCCCGTGGATCGTTTCGCAAGAAAAATCGCCAAAAAATCGTAGAAATATCGAATGAAAAAAAGAAGGTATTTTTCATCTTGAAAAACAAAATGAAAAAAATAATAATAAATGTGCGAATAGTGCCTCGAAAACCCGAGCGGACGTGAATAAAAAATAATAAGAATGTTTTGTTGTATTCTCGAGTATCGCAGATATAGGATTTATTATTTGCGTATAATAATTAGAAAATATAATTAAGCCGAGCTAAATTATGTTGTTGTTTGATGTACTTTTAGTTGTTGTGATACAGGTGTAAATAGCTCGCGTATTTTGGGTCCTTTCTTCGTGCCATCACTTGAGTGAATGAGAAAAAGTATTAAAAGCGAGTTGGGTTGGTTTGAGCCAATGAAAAAGATGTTACAATTTTAGTATCTCATCTCACTGTTTAGTTGTCACAATTAATTCTTGTTGTTCTTTCCTACGAAACTCTTTGCGATGAAAAAATTGTCGTAACGATCGTTTTAAGAGGTGTAATAAACGAGTGACGAAGAAAAATAATGTTTCAATTGGTTCTCTACATATAGGGATTGCGAGACATAGTTCTTCCTCGTCGAGCTCGTATCTTCCACTGCTATCGAACGATCGACGATGCTTTATTAGTAGTTGTTCTTTTTGCTGCTGATGTAATCTTGCGAAAACGGGTGAGCCCGTTAACGGCAAGTGCGTCGACGACGATGATGATAATATTTTTCCTTCTCCGTCTTCTTTGTTGTTGTTGTTTTTGTAGTAGTTGTTGTTGCTGCTGCTGTTGTTGTTTTTCATGGTTTTTTTCACGTCCGTATGGCGCAAAGTCAGAATACAAATTACATTCGCTACTATACGCCGGCATCCACCCGGCGACGTATAATGCCGCGGCTCGTCGATTGCGCGAAAACTGATTTTATTTCTTTTTCTGTGCCTTCTCGGCAGCCTTGGTAACCTTGCCTGATCCGGCGTCCTTGAAATTGACGGCCTTGATGACACCGACCGCAACAGTTTGACGCATGTCACGCACGGCGAAACGTCCCAATGGCGGGAACTCGTGGAAAGCCTCGACGCACATTGGCTTACTCGGGACGAGGATCAC
The DNA here is from genome assembly GCA_030522525.1 of Campopleginae sp. 14b. NCBI lineage: Eukaryota > Metazoa > Arthropoda > Insecta > Hymenoptera > Ichneumonidae > Campopleginae sp. 14b. Next base: position 37,173 of record JAPYYS010000918.1, read on the forward strand.
CATCGCAGCGTCACCAGATTTTATCGCCTTGGGATTCTCCTCAGTCGTTTTACCGGTACGACGGTCACATTTCTCTTTGATTTCGGCGAATTTGCACGCAATGTGAGCCGTGTGACAATCCAACACAGGCGTGTAACCGTTGCTGATCTGTCCAGGATGGTTCAACACGATGACCTTGAAAAAGAATACGAAAATCATCCATTATTACATTGTACATTCAATTGCACGAAAAAAAAAAAAAGAAAAAATCCTGTTTTTTTATGCTTTTTTGATACTCAGACGCCTTTAGCCGTCAGTGAATCTGTCGATTCTCCGGTGGAAACCACGAATAAAGTAATAGTGTCCTCATCATCGTTTCAAAGCTCATTTATGAAAATCCTCAAACGATAAATGTGCGTTCAAGCAAAAATACCGGATTTTTACAAAATTACGTAATTTTCAATACAAAAATACGTGCGGAAAATGAAAATCGACTGTAAAATTTGTTCAACGTTTTTTTTTTGAAAAAATATTTTTGTTTGAGTTTGAACAAGTTTTTTTTTCGTGAATTTTGTTTTACCTGTGCAGTGAAATCGGCGGCCGCTTTGGGTGGGTTGTTCTTGGAGTCACCAGCGACATAACCACGACGCAATTCTTTGACGGAGACGTTCTTGACGTTGAAACCAACGTTGTCACCGGGAACGGCCTCAACGAGGGCTTCGTGGTGCATCTCGACGGACTTGACTTCAGTGGTCAAACCAGCTGGAGCGAAAGTAACGACGGTACCGGGCTTAAGGACACCGGTCTCGACACGGCCAACGGGTACCGTTCCGATACCACCAATCTTGTAAACGTCCTGAAAAATTCATTTTATTTCGTCAATTATCGAATTTCCAATTTCCAAAAACAACAAAAAATCAAATTTTTTTTTTTTTTCAATTTAGTCAGACACCTTCTGCCATCAATGAATCCGGAGATTCTCCGGGGAAACCGCGAACGAAGTCAGTGTTTATCATCACGAAATTTATAAATTTTTACTCATTTAACGAATTAAAAAAAAAAAAATTTCGTCAATTAATTTCTCTTTGAGTCGAGTGAAGGGGTTGAATAAGAAAAATACCTGGAGGGGAAGACGGAGGGCCTTGTCGGTGGGCCTGGAGGGTGGCAGGATAGCGTCGAGTGCTTCGATGAGGCACTTGCCGTCAGCCTTGCCTTCCTTTCGCTCAACAGCCCATCCCTTGAACCATGGCATTTTGGATGATGGCTCGAGCATGTTGTCGCCGTGCCATCCGGAGATCGGTACGAAGGCAACAGCGGCCGGATTGTAACCGATTTTCTTGATGTAGGAAGATACTTCCTTCTTGATTTCCTCGAAACGAGATTCCGAGTACGGGGGCTCGGTCGAGTCCATCTTGTTGACACCAACGATCAGTTGTTTGACACCAAGAGTGAAAGCTAAGAGCGCATGCTCACGGGTCTGTCCGTTCTTCGAGATACCGGCTTCGAATTCTCCGGTACCAGCTGCTACGATCAAAACAGCGCAATCAGCCTGCGACGTTCCCGTGATCATGTTCTTGATGAAATCTCTGTGTCCAGGAGCGTCAATGATAGTCACGTAGTATTTCGCAGTCTCGAATTTCCAGAGCGCGATATCGATCGTGATACCACGTTCACGTTCGGCCTTGAGCTTGTCCAATACCCACGCATACTTGAAGGAACCTTTGCCCATCTGAAATTACCATTTTTATTATTAATTATCAAAATTGAAACGACCTAAATTTTCAGGAATTCCTCAAATTCAATTTTTTCGAAAATTTTCCATTCAGCAAAAAAACTTGTGCTTGAGTTAGTGGCAAATTCGAATTAATGGAGCGTAGAAAACGAGACATATTTATTATTAGCAAAACGCTGTCAACGCAGCCGCCCGATAAGTCGGCGATGACAAAATTTTCAAGTGCAAACACGGACGGTGAATAATTTCCAATCACTTCGTCGGGTACCGACGCAATGACACATTCAACTATCGACGAACAGCAAAAACTTGCAGAGAGATCAAAGGGATTAAATTTTTCCATTTACCCGTCATTTGATGTTTTCATGTTAATTATTCGATTTTGTACGTTCACTTTTTTTTGGCTTTTTTAACACTCAGACACCTTTAGCCGTCAGTGAATCTGTCGATCCTCCGGTGGAAACCACGAATAAAGTAATAGTATCCTCATCATTGCGTCAAAGCTCGTTTATCAAACGATAAACTTTTGTTCAAGCGGTAAAACCGAATCGTTACCAAACTCCATGAATTCTTTTCAACAATGAAATAAAAATGGAGTTAATTTTTTTTTAACCATTCAAGTTTTCAAGTATTCCGGAATAATTTTTGCTAACAGGAGTTCGTCGAATTCAATTATTCCAACAATTTGCTAATCAGCAAGGAAACTTGTTAGCGATTTCTGTCGAGGTAGCCACGTGTCACGGCAGCAACAACAAAACTTTCAACCCCGAACTTTAATGGCGCATTATTTTCAATGACTTTCTTTGGTATCAATGCAGCGATGCATTCAACTATGGAGGCACAGAGGAAAACTCAGGGGGGAATGGAAAAGATTGGTAAAAAATGTGAGAAAGAAAAACAACAAACCTCCTGAGCTTCCTTCTCGAATTTCTCGATGGTACGTTTGTCGATTCCACCGCATTTGTAGATCAAATGTCCAGTGGTGGTGGACTTGCCAGAGTCGACGTGTCCAATGACGACGATGTTAATATGAACCTTTTCTTTGCCCATGGTGTTTCGTTTTTTGTATCAATCTGGCAATAAAAACTGCGGAAAACACAAAAAAGTTAAAAATTTGCGCTAAAGAATAGGAAAAAAACAAGAAATAAACGATCGAAAAAGATAATCCAATGTCGACGATGTATTTTTTGAGGTTAGAAAATCCGCGGACGTCTTAACTGATCGATTTCGTCGAAAAAAGGAACGAATTTTTTGTTAACGATATTGGAAATAATTGCGACGATTCTAACGTGAGTTTTTTTTTACTTCGAGATTGTCTTTCGGTGAGAAAATGATCGGGAGAATTCTTTGTTCCACGTGGTTCACGTGACGATGCCGTGAACTTTCGAGAAATCAGCAGCGACCACTCTGCGGAGAGGGCGGAATGGCAGCCATTTTGTACATGACCGTGTGCGCGAGTCATCTTGCGATCGCCTTCTCTCGTACCCCCGGGTTGTCGGCAATTATGCCGGGATGCTTTTAGGACGGGCGAACACGTTAATCCTCGACAATGGCCACGAAGAGAGCGTGAGTTCGAAAAATCCCGGAAAGGCCATGTCGGCAAGTCGGTCCCGCATGAGAATCTTAAAATCGTCTTATACTGATAAACATCCGGTTTCGTGAGCTTAAGCAATTTTCTTTTAATTCCTCGAGATAAATATAGCTTGTTTTTGAAATAATGAGTAATAACCGCGTTGGACACTGTTGCACAAAGTTGCGAAATGCAAAAGAAAGTCGGTGCTCTTGAGATAAGCCGAGACAATGGACGTCCATACGGAACCAACTCGTGGCACATTTCGAAATTAAAAATAAAGAAAAACGAAAAAATTTGTCTCGATGTATTTTCTGAAATTCGAGGGATCCGGAGAATTATGCTAATCAGTAAACTCGTCTGTTCCAATACTATTAATGTTGTAATATACGGACGAGAACGGTCTCTGTGGGAGGTGGGTACATAGCGGCCTGGAGGGACCCCGGTGTTCGTTTATCGAGCGACCCCCCTTCTCGCGTTTTCGCCCTCGAGCCTTTTTTCTTTTACAATGAATTTTCCTTGAGCGATAAAACCGATAAAAGTAGGAAATTGCGTTCTTGGTAACAGTTTTGTTGATCGGAAAGCAGAGCACAAATTTCCGTGTGGCGATGGACATTCAGACTCGATAACCCGAACGAGAAATTTTTTTTTTGTCTCGACTATTGAACCGGAATACCGTTATTGCGCGCACACACTTGAACCACAAATGAAATTCAGAGGAATTCCACGTTTCGGATACGTTGGACATTTCGTGCTGTAGAAAGGCTCGGGAACAAGGGAAACGTGTTTTTTTTATTATCGAAGATGAAAGTGCAAGGCTCCTATGCAAGCACTTGGTAGAGTAGAAGACAATGGAAAAAAGAAAAAGGACGAGAGCCACGAGTCTGACAAGTCCGCCATACTGCATCCGGTTCGGGTTCACCGGGAATTCATGATTCCAACGAAATAATACGAGGCGACACGTCGCCGAAACAGTATGCTGCTAGCTCGTCATCCATTTTCTTTTTACTCCAGAGATTCACGTTCCGCGAATGTAAGGGAAAAAGAAGTGAACGAAAAAGGAAAATCGGGTAAGAATGCGTATTCCTCACAGTTTCGATGATTCAAAGCTCGCGTAGTTAAATCACCACACACGATTGAAAGAAAGAGCTTCAAACCGGCAAGAAACGTATGTCTCCTGGTCGTCAGCCACGCGCGCCCTACCCGAACTTTTTCTACTCTTGGATTCGTTCTCGCTTACGTTGAATCCGTATCACCCTCGAAATATCGCAATATTCGAAAAACTATTGTCACTACACATTCGGCGGGTTATCGTCGTTGAATTATTTTCATTACCTGACAGCCGATCGTTATTTCGTTGTATCGTAATATTTGGATTATCTTTCTCGCGTATGAAAGAGACTATCTTTGGCGAACAAGCACGCACAACCACTCACCTCCAGATGCCACGACAGAAAGAGATCGCCCAAATGAAGTGACATGCGCATACGGCTTCGCGTGCTTCGTAGCCTCGCAACCAGCGCCCCTCCTATATCGATCATTCCGGCAACACACCGGCCCGACATCGACGCTGACTTATGTTTGTAAATTTTCGAATAACCATTATTCTTTCATTTTTGCCTTAAAGATATGATAAAGAGGCTTTGCGTGCTCCGGTCGCTTCATTCAGAATTAGTATTTTATTACAACAATACGATGGCTGCAAGTTATTTGCTTGAAAATTCTTGCCGGTGCGTCTGGTTTCGAGACTACATTTGCGCCAGCAACACAGAGGCGTGCCCCCACACCTTTTACTCAATATATCATACCCCTTTACATGTACGTACACCGAACCTCACGATCACAAATGCATTTTAGTGTTTCCTGACTTCCCCAGCAGAGGGCCAGTCTCCCCTTGTATCCGCGTCTCGCTATGTTGTATATATAGTTCGGTCTCTTCCGAGGAGGAACAGCTATGAGTTTTGCATCCACATCGAGCAAGCAACGGAGACAGAGATAGAAAGATTCACCGACGAAAAAAATCAGCATCGGGGTTCAATGGTATGACCCTGAATTTATCGAATCCCGAATACCAATAAATAGCGTAAAATGACCCCAGTTATCATCCTTTTTTCGAATCGATATTTTTTTGTTTTACACTCTCGCAGCAACCCCCAATTTATACAGCTGAGCATTTTTATTATCACCCGCAAAATTACGCTCAGAATTTCCTCGAAAAATCCATTTTTCAGCCACAATTGTTATTTTTTGACGATTGTGCCGATCAGACATTGAATCTCAGAGATCGGAATTATCTCTATTCACGTGCAACCGTTTTTTTTTCTGCTGGACCTCCGCGTGCTCATGATTCATGGCCGCTCGTCCGTCATGGCGGAAAATAGATCGATGCAGTCGATTCATTGCCTCCAAAATTTAGGCTGCAATCTATTTTTTTCATTTCTCCTCGTTTTTTCTATTCGCATCATTAGATCTGTGCTGTGTTTAGTTATACGAGAAAAAAATGGCTTTTCATGCTACGGAATTATTTCCAACGTATTTCACGAGAATGTGAAAAAATTCCAGGAAAAACGATGAGTTCTTCGTAAACAGCATGTATTTATTTGTTTGTTCCGAAATTCGCATTTTCAAAAGAAATTTGATTTTCCCGAAGACGGAGCAAAAAAAAATTACCAATAATTTTGCACATAGAATTTTCATTCAAAAACGTTGGTAGAAAAACTGGTCGAAAGTTTTAGAATCATAAAATGAAAAATTGATAACCGATCAAGACAAATGGAATTTCGAATTATCGTCCATTTTCTGGGAATAAATAGAGAGAGTATCGAAGAATTTCTCATGCTCGAAAGAAAGGCTTTGACCAGCTAGGAGGATCAATGTTTAGGCAGGACGTTGAAGGATCCCGTTCGTCCAGTCGTCGTAGCACGAAAAGTCTTCTCTATCGACTTCTCTCCACGTGTACGAACAGAAAAAATGCAGCCAATCAAGTACGAACGTGAGAGAGAGAGAGAAAATAGATACGAGTTAGTTCTGAACGCTTCGGGCTCTCTGCACACGTTTCTGCCCTTTTCCACCTTCTCACGGTGAGTTTTTCTGACCAACCGTAGCTCGACATATTCTTTTCATAAAACTAGACGATCCTGTTGGAATCTCCTTTATCTTTACTAACGCTAATACGATAAATAAATTCTCAAATTGTCAAAAGTATCAGGAAACCTGAAATCTCGTGTGTAATTCTCTGTACAACGTATTTTTTTTTTTACTTTTCTCGGGCCACTGACAATAATTATAAATTTATTTTCGTTAATTCGTCAAAAATATGGAAAAATTATTTAGAAAAACGCAAAATTCCCACGAGACTCAATGAAGAGGCAAAAATTGAATTATAAAAAATCAAAAATTTAAATTTAATGTCAGCTGTGGAAAATTCTGAACAAACGAATCGAGAAGGCTAGGAATTTTTCAAAAATATCCAAAAAATGAATAAATCGAATATCAAGGAGTTATTCGCCAAAATAATGGGAAAAAAGTTGTTTCGCCCCTGAACCGATGCACAGCGATTTGTCGCGAGCACTTGTTGCGATTTGTGACAGCGGCTGCAAAGCGCTTTACAACTATTGCGCAAGTGGTGTGATTTAGAAGTAAAAAAAAGTGCACGATCGGGCTTTTTTAATAAAAATTTGTCCACATGTTTTTCATAAAAAAAAAAAAACCCGATCAGCGGATTTTTGTCATAGGCAAAACCGTTTGGAAAATTTATACTAAAAAAATTGGAATAAACTTTCTCACACTCACAATGGCGAGGTACCGAGTGATCTGTCACCTTCAGGTGCTTGAGGAAACGTTTTTACGCGATGTGGCGCAACGAATTCTTCGAATTTTCGTCCAGCGACGATTTTCTGTTCGTTATTTCATATTTAACGACCCAGAAGGGAACAAACGTAGCAGTTGCCATTTCCAAATCGATCGTTTATAAATTTGCTTATGGAGCAAAAAAAATTGACGATTTGGTTCCCAGGGAATGTTTGAAGAATTCAAAATATACAAAAATCGGCAACACTGGTGACGAGGGTATTTCATGATGGTCAGATATATAGTCGCGATCCTATTATAAGCAGGAAGCTCGTTACTATCCTCATTATTGATCAATCCTGTTACCCTAAGCCACTGCTATTGTATTATTCCCAAAGAATCGTTATGCAAACGAACCAACGTAGCAAAAAGTTTGTGCAACGAGTTCGAACCTTCAATTCCTTTTTTCTAACCCAACAATTAACCATTTTATAATGTCCGTAATTATACGTTTCTTTGAACCTGGGTGACTGAATATTCATTCGTGTTGACGTTTTCGTCGGTAGATGGCGTCGAGTGTTCATTATCGTAGCGGCGAGTGTTTCACAGAGTTTCGCGGGTTGAGGAATCGCAAATTTAACGATCAACTTTTTGTCCAGAAAGTTTATTTTCAACTCGTAAACAAGTAATGAAATTTTATTTCGTGAGATCGTGTCCAGAGGCAACAAAAAAACTCAATGCATCGATCACCGGAGATCACGCTACTTTCCATGTGGCGCTTTTCCGCTGTGGTCGACTTGCGAAATTCTTATGCATTCCCCTCTGCCCGGCCGAGTCTGCAGATTGGACCGAGCCATGTGACTAGTTACAAATACTTACCGGGCTCCGGAAAAATTTCTCCTGTCACGTCGAAGTTGTAACAGGAACGATTTTTCTTCACGTTGAACTGTTAATTATTATTATCCAATCCTGAGATAAATTATTCGTTGACCAAGAACTGCATTTATGAAACTGACCCTCCAAGTGCATACGGGGTCAATTTGACCTAAAAAAATTTCTGTTGTCGATATTATTTGGCATTTAAGTTTCCTTCTAGTCAAAAAATAAATTTAAGGCCTCGAAATAAACAAAAAAAAATTAAATAAAATAGAATAAAAATTATTATAAAAAACGTCTCGTCGAAAAAAAAGCAAAAAATGTATATTCACCGGAATACAGTAGTTTGAAAATCGCATTGGGTCAGATTGACCCAATGTGCACTTATAGGATGTCTATAAACGCGAAAAGTTAAAAACATATTTTTTTTCGTCTCTTTGCTAAACTTTTTTTTCCTGTTAGCTCGACAGTACAGAAAATCCACGCAGCTGAAAATTTGATCTCAGGATCTATTTTCTTTAGAGACATATAATTATATCATGTTAAAATTGTTTTTATGAATAAATCCTTTAGAGGGTTAAGAATAATTGATAGATGGTCAATCGCATTAGGATAAATGACATGCATTATTAACCAGTAGTTTGTTTTGTTATCGTTTTTTCTTTTATATATTTGTATTATCATTCATATTTACAAAAGGTCGTTCATTAATCGTTAATATTTCAATATCGTAATCGTTAATGTATCATAACTTTATTCCTGAGTGACCATTCATCGTAAGACTCTCGTGTTATTTATTTATGTCATTTTCGTTCGTCCTCGCGCCTCGAATCGAAGAGTCAGTTACTTCTTCGTGTTGTTTGGATTCTCTTTGTTGTTTTTCACACGATATCGTAGCGGAATCGTGTTTCTAGCAGCGAACCAGAGAGGGCTGGGGGGGGGTTAGGGACAGATTGAGGTAGCAGCGTGAAAAATCGACACTAAACCATGTTAAAAGGGACGAAAAACAAGAGTCAAGTAAAATTCATTGAATATACTAATTCAGCAAGGCTTCCAGAGTGCTAGGGACGAAACTAAAAACTGTTGATACTTTGAAAATTCATTATTTTATAATCCCTATAGATTTTTCTCTTTTTTTTATCGCTTTTAATCGCAATTACTCGTTCTCTCTCGAATAACAAACTAATTGAACAATCGCTTACGTTTACATGACCAATCTCGAGCAATCTCTGCAAGCTTGGCCGTACGAAGGTCATTCGAATGTTTTGGTTATTTCTTCAAAGCTATCGTCTCTTTTGTTTACTTGTTCATGTACGTGTCTGTGTTCGTGGTTATTTCCGCTGTCAAAATGAATATCACAATAAGTATATGAGTGTTTTTTTTCAAATGAAAATTTTCTTCACAAGTATACAAGCTACATAATAATTGTAATTGTAATAAATGAGAATCATTCGTTCACGAGGGTTTTTCACCGTTTAAATTCTTCGGTCTTCACGGATTCTGTATCGTAAATGATTTTTTGTAGTTTTTCTTGCCATTTTTCATTCAATCAATGTTATCGGTTGATCAAAACTATAATAGGTATGATTAAGTCGTTACAGGTATTTTGTAGTGATGACTAAACGCCTATCTATACGTTCTTGATATGAAACGCGGTAGAATTTACTTTTTCTTCTCCTTTTTCTTTCGTTTGTTTTCTTGTTTCATTAGAAACAAGTAATTAATATAAATAAAATGTCTACAACGATAATAATTCGATGCTGCGATGATACGAATATTACGTTTTATTTCTCCATATTTCGTTCCTCCTTTGTTCGTGCTCGCACCTCACTTCCACGAGTCTCGTTATCTCTTCTGGTTTATTTATTTCACCATTTCTCGTTCCTCAAATCGTTTGTCTACTCCGATTCGTTAATTAATCATGTTGCCATTATTTTTGTCGGTTTATCCTTGGCCCACATTTCCAAGGCTTTTTCCTTTCTTCGTATTTTCTTTTTTATTAAGTCATGTACATGCCTCCCTGTGTGGCAACGCGCTTTGGCTCTTTCTCTCCGGATCGGTTCAGGAAGACAAACTTATCTCTTTGGCACCGAGGGTTTACTAAATCGATTTTTATCCTGACTTTTCACTTTCCTTATTCACGCAAATTGAAAAGAAAAATGATCGTTACGAAATAGAATCGAGGGTCGACAATTATGCTGTGCCGAATAATGCTAATTTTCATAAAAACAAATATATTGCGTTTTGTATGTATTTTGAATTTTATTTCATTTTCATGAAAATCAACATCGTGCTCAGCTCAAATTTCTCCACAACCATTCGCGTCCCTCGGTTCTCTTCTGCAACTTTAGCTTTCCCCTTTTCATCCTCGACACGTGAATAATATGAAAGTTGATTAGAAATTATGACGATTCTCCTGCTGCTACGCGAATGGGAATTTTTAATATTGCGTTTTTTTATGAGTTTATAAATGATCGTTTTTTTTTGCTTCTTTCCGTTATCATTTTGGCACCGTCAACCAGGCAATGATAAAATAGAATTAGGCTTGATATATATATATATATAATATACATGAATCGAGACGCATGCATTCTCTCTCATTAATGGAAAAAAAAAACGAGACGATTATAAATTACTGAATTAATAATAAACTGCGCTCGTTGCGACAATTATTTACAAATCTTGGTAAATCCTGCTGGTACGATTTATCCTTCATCGTGATGATTTTGTTGTCGTCGTAGTTTTTCATTCACAAGGGATTAAAGGGTTTTCTTTTTCTCAACATTAATAAACTTCTTTCAATAAAATCAATATCACATAATAAATATTAATAATTAATGCAGATGGAAATGTCGTTTGGCTCACATTACACACCGTATGATGAAACATTTTATTTCTCTTGCCTCACGATTCATAATCTCACATACCCTCGTCACACACGAAAGCCACAATTTTCAATAAATTTTTTACTTCGACTCGCCAATTCGTTCTTTATCTGAAAAAATCGACTTTACGAAAAATTTATCATTTTTTTTTCTTTCAACAGTAACAGTCACTAAGATCTTAACGAAATTTCATTTCGAAAATAAAAATTTGACGATTAAGTACAAAACAATGCATTGATCGCGTATATATAAAAACGTTTTGATTGAAATTCGATGAAATAATCGATATTTCTCTTTCGTAGTTTCTCAGCATCCAACGATCGAAAGATAGCACAAAGAATTTCGTTCGAAATTCATAATTGCGAATAATTGAATAAAAGTTGAATGACCCGAAGGTCTCGTTTATGTCGTAAATATAATGAACGTGATGAAAATTCTACACTCCACTCCTCGTCGCTAATTATTCGAAAACTGTTGAATGGCTTGATTTTTAAATTGAAAGTTCGATTAAGTTTTACATTTATAATTACAGAGTCATTCACGTCATTGATTTTTCTCTTCGCATTGTCCGTTTAAAATTAAATTTCTGCACAAGGCAGATTTTTACGTAAGGCTCGTCAACCGCGTACACACTCACTCAAAAAAAAAAAGAAGAATCCACTCTATTTTTTCCTCCTGCTCGTTTTCTCCCCCAACAAAATCTTATGGTTTTTTTTTTTCGTCGTCCAAGCCGAACGTCCTGGGACGATTTTCTCGACGCAACGAAAACAATTTTCGAGCTGTCACACGTTGTTGACGGAGATTTTCCATTTGTCAGAGGTTTATTCCTAAATTAAGGTGGCAGTAGAGTAATGTTTTTCGTACCTCGATGCAACGTTGTAACAACTTTTGTATCGCTGCGATTATTCATTCGTAATAAATCAAATCTGAAGCAAAATTACGAAAGCATTTTTTTCCAACGGTCGTTTATTTCGTGGGAAACTCCTGAGCAACTTTACGATTATCGAAAAAAAGGGATTTTTTACGATCGACAAATGTATTGTCCGGAATAAATGGAAAGCACGAAATGAAATGAAGTTGTTGCGCGATTTCAGCGAGATAAAATGTTAGACGTCTCCGAAACGACGTGGCAACGATAATGCTTCTTAAGTTTAAACCAATCTGATTAAAGTTCCATGAATATTGTTTTTGTCCGTTTTATTCCTCGTTGCACAAATTCGCATGAATATCATGTAAAAATTAACGGATGCATGAATCGCCAGTCCCCTTTCACGTATCCTCGAAATATTCACAAAAAATTGCATACACACAGACACACGCACACACAAACGTTGCTCTATGGATTAAATGTATATAATTTCGATTGAATAATTTCTGGCGAACGAGTCTCGAGCGCACTTTTTGTAAAGATACAAATTTACCACTCGCGTCTTGGATGCTTAAATTTTGTATTTTCTTCTCCCTGTTGTAATCTCTCATTCTTTCGTTAAGAACGCAATAACCAGGCGATTCATAGGACATTCGAGGATTATAAATACGATAAAATGTGGCGCGAATTATTTTTGTGTATCGAAGAAAGAGAGAGAGAGAGATAGAGAGAGGAGAGAGAGAGAGAGAGAGAGAGAGAGAGAGAGAGGATTTAAGGATTGTGCAAATATGATCCCCTGGATTTTTCTAATTTAAGTTAAATCCCTCTTCCGTACGATAATTATTATTACGATTTGTTTCCCCCTCCAAATAACACGATGATGATAATGTGTGTTAATTATTTTCGTCGTTAAAAATGTGGCGATATTTTGGAATAAACCGTATCGAGAAAATTCGAACGTGAGTGTGATCCCATATTGATTTTTAGTTCTCGATTCGATCGAAAAATGTCGGTTCGCGGTCGCGTATTCACTCGGATTTCGCATTGCGAGTGTCGATGTGATATCACGAAACTCCGATTCCTTAAGTCATTAAGTTATTATTATTTTCAAGCGATTATTCGTTGATCGCCAAGGCTTAAAATATTTCAACTCGATTTATCGTCCTTTTTATTCGTTATTACAATTCGTAATTAGTCGTTATCCGAGTGTGTATGTTTTTTGCTTCATGTCAATAATGCATGGGTGTGTCTCTGTGTGTGTGTGTGTGTGTGTGTGTGTGTGTGTGTTGTCTGTGAAAAGCGAAGAGAGTCGGAAGCAGTGATGTCGGATGGTGGTTTAACTTGGTCCCGAACATGAGTGAGAGTCTTGCTTTGTTTTCTTTTATTATTTTTCATTATTTCTTCATATTCACTTCATATTATATCCTCAAGGCAAAAAAACGAAGGTTTCGAGAAAAATCGAGAAAATAAGAATAAAAAAAGGAAAATTGAATCGCTAAATATGACCGTGTTATTTTCCTTCGTAATTATTGGAAACGCTGACCCGTTTGAAAACTTCATTTTTTTCAATAATCACTTGTTTTCATTCTTATTAATATCTTTCCATCTCCCTCTTATCGACTGATCCTCATTTCCTCCAGCATTCTTGAATCCCATTACTTTTTTTCATCTTTTTTCTTTTATATACTCAATTTACTTTAGCTAGCTACTAAAAACTACAACGTTATCGCTATTATTACGCTATCATATTCGTGCGAAACATTCGGAATTGTTTTGGTTTTGTCTTCTTCTCTAACTCTCTGTTTACTTTTCGTTCTATCGACGCTTCCCTCCCCACTTTTCGCTCGTTCGCTCGCCTCCGCGAGCTCTCAGCCTGCTTTTTCTTGTTATGGCAGTATTTACAGTGTACGAGACAGTTGGTCACGCTCTCGAGATACCGAAAGATCTTCAACAACGATCATTTTATAATGGCATTAAAAATCGTTGGAAATCGATCGTTGAAGTTTTGTTTTGTTGCTGTCGTAGGAATATTTGAGATTTTTCCATAAAATCATTTACCAACTTTTTGGTCTTAACGCGTAATAAACTCGACCGTTATATATATATATATATATATATATACATGTATGTATATACTCATATATATATGTATCCTAAAGCGCTATTATATATATGTATATATACATCCATATATTTGTCAATTAGTTGTACTAAACTAATATTTACATTACAAGCACGATCATTTTAATTGAATTAACTAACGTTCAAGACTGTACGACCTTTTTTACGTCAAAATTCTTCACACTGTACCATTTCACGTTTTTCTCATGTTTTCTCCGTTTTGCTCGTCATACCCGAGGTTCGTTGATTTCACTGTGAGAATACACACATGGGGAGGCAAAGAAATGCTACAATTTGTACGTCGAATATCGATTCTGTCTGTGTGTGTGTTTTTTTTTGCTTTTCGTCGTGGAATATCAATTAGTTTTCTCGTCTTTTCCAAAGTGATTTTTTTGGATCGTTTTTGTGGCCGAATTTGACGTGAATTTTTTTGCGAAACATTTTCTAACGAAAGATGGTCGTTGCGAGTCCAATTTACGAAAATCTCGGTTCAACGTTTGAGTGCACTTTGTGCTCGAAATTTTAGTATTATAAAAAATGAAGGAGTTGCTTTTATGATGGAGAAAAGTTGTGGGGGAAAGGAGAAGTGAAAAATTGATGGTTCGAGGCTCGAATTTGTGTCTACTCCCAGTGAACTCAACCTGCTCAATAGATCGCATGGCTCGTTCGAGTTTTAACGGTATTTACAGAAGAAGAACGATCATGTAATTGAGATATTTAGTTCGCGGTTGTCCGTTGATCTTGGAACCGTTATCGTCGCCGTTCTCGCTGGTAGTGTCATTTTTAACCTCGGGAATAGTCTCGAGCCGGTCGACCGAGGTCGCAGCAGTACCGGCGCCGCCGCCGCCGCTTTCAGTGCCAGTGTTGTTATCGTGATTGTTCAACGGTGGGTCACTGTCCATCGTGTCGTCCGAATCAACCTCGATCGAACGATTGTTTACGTGAATTTTGACTACCGCGTCCACCGGATATTTCGCTCCTTCGCTCGAGGACGATGTCGTTTGACACGAACTACCGTTCGTACCCGATCTCGAGTGACACATGCTCTCACATTTCGGACATATCGAACCTTCTACACTCGTCGTCTCCTCCTCCGCTGACATCTGACATTGGAAACATATGAGGTCAGGATCGTCCTGGTCGCTCGAAAAATTACAATGGGCACAACGAGAAACATCGCTACCCCCATTCGCTCCATTACAAAGTGGACACGGCGGACTCTCTTCCGATTCTTCGAGATAATCTTGATCCTCAGATCCGTTCTCCTCGCCGTCATTCGTCTCTTTGCATCTCGGTGAACGCTCACATATCTCAACGGGACTTCTGTAATTAAATCAACATTTTTTTTAACATTTATTGACCTTCGGTCAACACACTGGGTCTTTTTGACCCGAAATAATTTTTCGACTCCATGATTTTTAAGCAATTCCATTTATTGACCTTCGGTTGACGCACCGGGTCTTTTTGACCCGAGATTATTTTTCGACTCCATGATTTTTGAGCGATTCCATTTGTCCCAAGAAAATTATGAAAATAAGTAAATTTGAGGGTTTTCCAAATGTTATTGTATCGATTTTTGTTCCCTGCTCAGTGTCGGATATTTGGATGTTGGACCGGGCCAAAACGAGCCTCGAAAAATAAATGTAAATTACCATAACGTTAAAGTTTGCATCGTTGGAATCGGATAGAATTATATTTTTTTCTCCATCGTTATTTATAGCATGTTGAAGTTTGCAACGTTGGAATCCAATGAAATTCAGTTTTTCCTCGGCCAAATCCCAAGATTCCTATGCAATATTTAGCGAGGACAATAAAACGAGATTTTTTTAGGCTCCAAAGACAGAATCGGTACGAAAATTGTCATGGTTTTTTAAATTTCACAAATAATTAACAGAAAAACGTTTTTTTTTTGTTGCGACACCGACGTTGCGAACTTCAGTGTCTTTTGTTAATTATCCGAATGCAGAATGTAATTATGATGATAAAACGATTAATTTTCGCGACCCAAAAAGTACATAAGGTTGAAAAATTAACATAATTTTAAAAATTGAACAAATCATCAATAAAAATCAATATTTTTCGTTGGATTCGAGCGTTGCAACGTTCAAATTTATAAATTACCTCGAATCGCGATAACGTTCGTGAATATTTTTGTTCTTTCTCTCGTTGCACTCGGCTTCCTGGTGTTCGATTCGTCTAGTGGCGGTATGGCAGTCCGAATGATATCGCGGCGGGTTAGAAGCAGCTTGTGAAGTGCTGTGAGAAGCGGAGGTTGGACTTTTGATATCGTGCTGTCTGGAATCTGAATCGCGTTGACGTTGGAGAGTATGTTCTTGGTGATCCTGAGAGCGGGAAGTGCCAGGGAGATTGGAGGGAGAGACGGCGGAAACGGTTTTGGTTCTTCGGTCGGAACGTTCGGTGGGAAGGTTTTCGTCTCGCCAATAACGAGGCGAGCCTTCGAACTTGGATGGACTCTTGACGGACGAAACGCCTCGACGTTCCTGCTGGGTTCTCGTTCCGCCCTGACGATCGAGTCTCTCCTCGACAAATCTCCCACTCTGACTGGGCGTTTGCGGCCTATAAGTACAAGTCTTCGATCGTAAATCGCATTCGGTGCACAACAACAAATTCGATTTGCTGCCTGGATGTGAAGCGTAACCGTTACAAGTCCCGATATATTTATCGTCCTCGTTGTCATCGCTCTCGAAGAAATGCTGACTGAGACTACCGATCGATTTAGCGTCACTCGATCGGCCGTCAATCCTGCCGGAACTCAAAAAACTTCTCGTCTCTTCATCGTCCAGTTTAACTTGATTTTCCTCTACCGGCGTCCCGCCCGATCCCCTGCCGAACACTCCGGCCTCGTCATCCATCCGCGAACCACTTTCCCCCTCGTTCAAATACCTACGGACACGCTCCATTTTCGTTTTGCCACGCTCAATGCGCGGCCTTATTTCTCGTTAAATGATGCTCTCCCGATTTCTCTCGTTGTCCTCGATACTCGATTCCGAACTCGCTCCGCATATCTGCATCTCGATTTCCGCCAATCTGTGCTCAACGTCCCACTGCTGTTGATTCAATTTTACACTCATCGTCGCGTTCTCTGTCTCCAAACAGACTAGACGCTCCCGCAAACGCTTTATCTCTGCCAGCAATGCCTCGTGACTACCCAACAACGGCGTTGCACCTTCCGATACCAGTTGAGTCATACTGTTGCACGTCATACCTGAAACCCATTCACGATTCATCAAGTTTTTACATTCTACTCGGCCTCTACTTTTTTTTATCATTTTTACAGTTTTCCATCGACATCACAAAATACAAT